>PVJI01009863.1:0-62787 GCA_004026765.1 Micronycteris hirsuta | reverse complement strand
TATCAGGGAAATGAGGAGAGATGAAAGGACTGAAGGGTATAATTAGAAAGAAGTACAGAAGGAGAAAAGAGGATGGAAGGTCAATGTCAAAGCTAGTAATTGCAGCATTTGAGATTGTAGTCTAGAAGTTCTTCAAGCAACAATGAAATAGGCCAGCCCCCAGTCTAAATAGGTAGCCAACATCAAGTAGGTCCACAGTCGCAGGTGATACTGATGCAGCCCCTGGGAGTCTGTATCACTGATGCAAGAATTCAGTCCTGTTGGCCTGAGGTACAAGGTGGAGATGAAAAACCACCCAGGGAACCAAAGTACCGATGGGAGTGCAGTCACGAATGCATTCACTAGAACTGGCACGGGGCGGGGGCAGAGGGGGGGGATACCTCCAGTCAGAGCAGCAGGGCTGGAAAGTGCCCTCAAGCGTGTGTTCCTGGGCTCACATTGTGCTGGGAATGCATCACCACACTGCAAGAAAGTAATTAATTAAAGCGTATAGCTTCTGATATATGCAGATAAATCAGGAGGGAAAATTGAAACTTTGTGATGTGATTTTTCTTAATGATTAGAGTGTGTTCCAAATAAACAGAAAAACAAATTGATTGCCAAAAACCATGATAATGTATTTTTAATTCACAAGGGTTAAGCACATAAAAGTCGATATTAAAAGTTAGGATTCTCATAGTAGCATTAATTTGACAACATTATGCATACTCAGTGTGGGAGGTTTATATTTAATAGCATAAAAACAGTAGGAAATGGTGCAAAATGTGACTCAAACAAAATAAAATGACAAATTCAGGGGAAAGTCATTAAATATGATTATGGGAAAAAATAAACAAATACCCTCCAATCTTAAAAAAATGTTTTCAATGGAAATTATTCATTTTTACCAAGAATCAATTTCCTCTAGCTCATTGTTATTCTGACACTAGTTTATGCCTCTCATTTGCAGTAAAGATTTGATCTTAATAGACCAAAAAGAGAACTTACTGGCTATTGTCATGGCTTAGTTGAGAAAGATTTCAGAGAGTGAAAATAAAAATTAAGGGTTTAAAATATTTGTGTTTACTATATAGAGAATATGGATAAGATCTTAAATATGTAAACGTCTGACAATGTACTATCACTTTGCCTATATATCTACTTTCTGCATAATGTTCTTAAGCATATAGTATGTAAATTCCAATCTGACCATTCAAAGTTCTTATGTAGTGGCATAGAGAAGAAAAGAGGACGCTCAGAGACTGTTTAAGGAAGGCAATGTCCCCGGAAACGGACACAGCCTTTGATTTGTCTGTAGTTTAGTTCCCGCCCCCTGAACTGGACAGTGGCTCCGGAGCCCGTGTCCTCAGCACACGTGTGATGAGCCACGAGCTGATGGTTCTGTCGCATGGGCCACATACGCTCCACTTACTCTGTAGGTGACGCAGGAAGCAGGGTGGTGGGACCATGCTGCCACCTCCCAGTTCAGTCGGAATTAAAGGCACTAAGGAAGGAAATTCTATTACGGGCACTATACTAACTTAATGATAATTATTGCTCAGTTCCAACTTTTGTTTATTTAATTTTAAGTAGTAATGATTTTGTGATCCTTTAAATCAAATATAAATCATATGGCACAAAATTAACAAATGAAAACCAACAATCTCACCCCCAAAGGATCAGATTGTGAGAATATACACATAAATTGACATTTTGCTAACATTTTTACTTTCCATTGTATTTTATGCCATAGCAAAGCAGTCTTCAGAACAATAGAGGTCCATTCATGGAAACGAGACATGTAAATTCCTGAGCTAGCAAGCTCCTTGCCCAGTATTCAAACCCCCTCTTCAAAACAGGCACAATGCTCTGCATTTTTCACTAAAAAACCCATGCAGCCACATTCCAAGGCCATGACTCCTGTAAGTGTGAAGAAGAAAAATGCTTTGTATATTTACTTTAACCTTTACCCCTGCTTTTTTTCTGTTTCCAAACAAACAGAAGGACAAATGCAAACTGCTAACTAGCAGGATGTACAAACAACTGTTATTGAATATTCAGAAGTATTATGGTATTTCTAAAGTGCAACAATAAACCATGTAGAGTCTTTCTTTCATTTTGAATTTTCCTTATTCAGGCACCACAAGGCCACATAAGGAGGGTGAGGTTCCCGGAGTGGACTATATCTTCATCACAGTTGAAGACTTTATGGAATTGGAGAAAAGCGGGGCTCTCCTGGAAAGTGGGACTTATGAAGGTAAGCACAGCTCTACTGCTATGTCTGTTCCTTGCTACATCACACTTTTTCCTCTGGAATTAATTAAGACATCAGGTTACCAATGTGCTACTGTTTTTGGTTTGAAAGTTTTAATAAGGCCATTTTAGAAACATATTTCCTAAAGAAAGGCTAAAATACATCTGAGTTAATATCACTCTTATGATGCCAAGAGAAATGTGTATGTAAATACCCACTGAAGTATCTCATAAAGTCCTCCCAAGGATCAGCTGTGATCTGGCAGATAAATTATCTTCATCTCTAGGCAGCAACTAAAAGAGCACAGGGCTTGAGTTCAAGTCCCATCGTTATATCTCCACTTACTTCACTTCACTGGTCTTCATTTGCCTACGATGAAAAATGCTGGGATAGGAAAATAGGATCTGTGGATGAACTGCAAAGTTCTTACAAGGGTGTCCAACCTGCGGCCCAGAATGGCTGTGAATGCAGCCCAGCACAAAATCGTTAATTTACTTAAAACATGAGATTTTTTTGTGTGATTACATGTCACAATGTATCTAATTACGTATCTAATGTGTGACCTAAGACAACTCCTCTTCCAGTGTGGCTCAGAGACGCCAAAAGGTTGGACACCCCTGCAAGCAGAGTTACAAGTCTCCTTGTGTAGCCGAGTCGAAGGTGAACACGAGATACATTAAAACCGTGAATGGTGCAAGTAGGTTTCCATGGAAAGAGCACTGTAACGGGAGCTACACTGTGCCTTATTACTTGCCCACTGTAAATATTATGTAGCCCAGTTAGTATCGCTGAGCCTCAGCAGTCTTAGAAGGGAAAATGATAGCATTGAAAAATAAAAATAAATAACATGTTGATATGATCTCATTTATATGCTTAAGTAACATCTATATGCATGTAGTTCATGTGTAATAAAATTATGCCTGTGTATGAATAATGCAATTTTAAAATAATAAAACAAAAAGTATAAAATAATACTTTTATTCCATCTACATAATTTTTATGTGTAAATTATATTCATTTGTATTATTAAGTCCAGGGTTGAATCTAGTTTACTAAACTGCAATTAATAGTGAATGATATTATAAACAAAACTCATGACATACATTGCTGCTTACCCATAAAATATCTTGAGGTCTCCCATCAGCAAAGAAGCTGGGTTTGTTAACTAACATTCGGCTCTCTACTACCTCCTTCATTTATCTGTAGCTGTTTGGTAGACTATAGTTATTTAAGAACTCAATGGTTTTTGGTTGTTAGATGTATTAAAATCTTTTCTTTTACTTCACACTCCTTCGGCAGTTTAGGCTGAGATGTATGCCTAAGTTACGGCTGAGACATTTAGTTGTTTATCTCCAAGTTTACAAGACAGAGGTCAAAATACCCAGGAAAAGAAAGTGGTTTTACACATGGGTCTTGTTTCTTCTTCAGATTGTCAAAAATGAATAATAGAGGACACTGATTAAAAATATTTTAAATAAAGGAGCTGTATGAGTCATATAAGCTGCCTTAAATTATGTATGAAAAATAACAATAGGAAAGCAATCAGTAAGTAAAGAATAAGTTTTGTAGTATATTTGCCTGTGGGCTTTGTGACATTATTTAGTGGCATTCATTCATTTGAATGATTGTAATAATAATGCATTATATTTAATTACCTTATTTAAATATAACATTTATGTACCAAAGAACCAATGTCTTAACAAACAGGAATATTCCAAGAACAGGATGATTAACACCAGGTCTTGATCCTGCCCTTTTCTCTAATTTTAAGAATAAAGATTGTATTAACTGTATAGAAGGTAAAAAAAATTAAATAAATGTTCATGTTAAATTTCCGGTATTCTCATAATAAACCAGATGGCATGAAATTTAATATCAATATATTTTCAGGAATAATCTGGCTTAAATTTTAGGTTCCTGTTGAATTTTTAGGGAAACATTCTGAAACCATATAAATATGACCAAGTTTCAGGAGCCAGAGTGGGTTGCCCTAAATCTCCCCCAGACTTCTTTTCAGCATTGACAGATTAAGTTTGATCAGTTTGGTGCCAACTTATTAATCACCCTCAGCGTGCACAGAGCTGACCATAGAATAATAGTGCTGATTTACATATGTGACTTTGGGGGTATGTTTAGATAGATAAAAAGCTCTTTTCTCAGACCACATAACTATTTGGAAGGACACCCAGGGCATGTTCTCAAATCTCAGGATCTTCACATTTTCCTACAATTACAGCTGAGAAACCAGCAGAATTGACATTCTAATAAAAAAATCACTGCTATTCCTTCAGGATGGATCCTGAGCTCTCTAGGTTCAGGGCTAACACTTCATGTATTATTCATCAAGGAAACCTAGGGGATGCCCTTTCTGCTTTAGTGCTTTCAGACTATAAAGAGTAACAACCATGTGCTGCTCGACTCGACAAATACCTGAGAACTTTTATATTTGTCCCACCTTCAGGATGTCAATCTCTCATAAGAGTTCTTTAATAAAATCCTAGTTGTTATATGTTCTTTCTTCTTCAGTGCCAGGACCATTGTTTCCTTCTTTCCTCCTGCTAGAACATTCCCGTGCCTTCTCAATATGTTTAGAGCCCTCGGCAAGCCTGGAAAACTCATCTCTAATATCTGTGAATCCACTGAAGTAATTAAGAAGATATTGAGTTACTCTAAGCATTAAAGTTACACACGTGTTAATAGTGTGGGGCCCTTTGGATTGAATCCAGTCCACAAACCGAAACAGCAAAACCGCTAAGGCAACCGGAGGTGGAAAGATACCCGCTGCTTCTTCCTGCTTATAATGCTTCCAAGCTGGAGCATTTCTTTTTGGAGACTGGGTGCCCATTCACTTTTCCTTAGCAAAGATCAAGGAAGGCCTGCATAAAATGTCTGGTGAAGCTGCTCAGAACTGAGAAAAACATTCTTAGAGTGTGTTTGTGTTTCCTCGGCCCCACCACTCAGTTTCGGAATAGGAAACACTTATCTGAAAAGTAGCTATGAAGAAGAATATATTCTTTCAAGCATTTCTTGTATGTATACATTATTGTCTCATTGTCAATAATTCTAATTTAATCCTGGTGAATAGATGTCGCTAAAATGGAATCTGTCCTTTGATTAGAAATCAGGTGGCCTGAATGCAGTTTCCCTCCTAGGACCTGGCTCCAAGTCCCTACTCCAACGGAACAGTTCTGTTGCTTACAGAGGCTCAAGGAGCGCCTTAATGTGCTGGAGTTATCATCTCCTGTCAGGCCAAATGGCTCCAGGCAGAACTTTAGCAGATTCTGAAAGCTTTTTTCCTGCGTCACCAACCCACGCCAGGCTGAAAACCTCATTTCAGTTCGCTTTAAAACAACTGCTGAATGGCCTTGACTGTAAATGGCCCAGAGGTTTGGGCTCTGAAGGACCATAAGGTGTTGGTAAAGAGACTCTGTTCTGTAACTTAAGTGATCTCTTTTTTACCTTTTCATATTCTCTCAAGTTTGAGTTAATAGAACAAGGCCCAGTGACAAGCCTGTCGTAACCTCAGGTAACACAAACATCACAAACCTCTGTGTCAGGACTGAAGGTATTGTCTTCATGTGAAACACAGACACAGAGTTCTTTAGATACATGCAGATAGTTCCTCTGATATTAAGGTTACAGGCAGGTATAAGGGAGACACCAAGAGGTAGCATTAAATGAATAGGTCTAGTTACCCGGTTCTCTAAGTACCTGGAAGGACGCAATGTCTTTGGTGCTGTCCAAAGTGCTAATTACCTAGAGCTGTAAATCAGTGAGTCTTCCCTGACCTATTTCTTCCATTTATCTGGGATACTAACTCATGGTTTCACTAACCACTCACACCAGTTGTCTGTCTCAATCTGTGTTCTGTATGTTGTCATTAACTAATCCTGTGCCCCCGAGTTGTGCCTGGACTCTCGTTTCATTTAATTCATATATTAAAATCAGTTCTGTTTCTGAGTAGTACTGCTGTTGGAACATCGGCTACTGTATTTTGCTGTTGTGCTTTTAAATTGAAAACAAAGCAATTTTTCTATGTATCGAAGAAATTACTGACCCTAAATTTAAACGTTTTCTTTAAATGGATATAAACTCAGTTGTAACATTACCCCAATTTTTAAAAGAACCAAATTAAGACCAGCAAGCTATTTGGGCATCTGACAGAAATAGTGAAGACAAGGCACTCACCTTCCCCTGAATTGCTGTGGTTTCTCCTAATCGTGGACCCTGGTATATATGTTGTCAAGCCTACTGCAGACAGTGTACCTAGTGTCTTAAACAGTTTTATCACAAGGACTCTGAAATTCAGGTTTTCTCACATCTGCTCATAAGAGTGCTGTTCTTCCTGATGCAGCACACAAATTTTTATAAAAATTTAAGCATTAAGTGCAAATAATTTTCTAGGAAAACAAGCCAAATACTCCTATGATGAGAGAAAAGATACAGCAAATTTTACATACATTTATTTTATTTTAATAACTAAATTTAACATCAGCTTTTTTAAACATAACCTTGACTCATTGATTATTGAAATTTTGAATCTATTCCCAATCAAGATAACATTGAATGATAGAGATATTCCATACACAGAAAAATAATTTTTGGTACTATAAATAGTCTTGAGTACACCATGCTTCTATCAGTCCAAGCTTCTATCCACTGAAATGTGAATAATGCTTGCTAAAGGGCTGATCAATGCTTACATAGACGTAAGGTTGATGCCATTGCAGGAAGCCAAAATGAAACAAAATTTTCTTTTTTCCCTTTCCCTTATACCCAGTTACAAGAGAAAATTTTACTATGTGAGTAATAACTTCCATAATAACAGTGAGTTATTGGAGTTTGCCCTTAAAAAGGGCCCAGCTGTTATTTCATATCCAGGTTGAAACTTTTTTTTTCTTTTGATACTTGCTTCTTTTTCTTTCTTTAGGCAATGTTGCTTAGAAAAGCCATGCATTTGGATGTTCATTTTTAAGAACACTAAACATTAACACTTAACGCTCATGAAATGTTGATTTTACCAGTAGAGGAAAACATTTAGTGAAATTTTACACCCCTTTGAGATCTTACAATGCCTTTTTTCTTTGATAAGTGATTCAATCTGTGTTCAGGACCACCGACAGAGAGTATATGTTTTTTTTGTTGGTGGTGGTTTTTGGGTTTTTTTTTTTTTTTTTTTTTTTGGCATGCTGCTTGGTTTTTGTGAAAAGCACTAAGACTGGAAATGTTGTTGTACATTAAAATGTGACAAAACTCTCTTGGCTTAGGACTTTTGTAACCCTAGCCACTTTCAAGATACGTAATGAAAATACCTATTTCCAAGTAACTTTTTCCTCATGAAGGAGACAAGAAGGAATGAGTCAACCCATTAACTAATTTAATATTATCGTATAAATTATAAGTTAAAGACTAAAGTCAGGGAAAATGAAATGACTTTTTTACTATTGCATAAAGTACAACATTAACCAATTTACTATCAGTTGTATACATTTTTGTTCAAGTGTTGCTGAAAAGAATAGAAGCAATGTTTTGGAGTATATCATTAAAATAAAATCAATATTCATGGGCACAGGATTCACTTCTTTGACTTTCTCACAACCCATAATAAAATTAGGTAAAGCCTAGGGTTTCAAAATTGTTATATCCGGGGTTTAATTAATTTCCCTCAAGCTCTCAAGCTCATGTCTTGAATTATAATGATTTTCTAACTCTTGTGCACATTCTTATAAATATTTATCTGAAACAAATTAAGACTTCACCTGAAAAAATTATGTCCCTTATTCAGTTCTAAGAAATGAGAAAAATGGATGATTTCAAAATTCTTACTTGTATTTCTCTCCATTGTTTCAACAAGCAGAACCTATTTTCCTTTGATGATTAGGTGAATATTTTCAAGCCCTCTGAGTTGTTTTTCTGAGTGGACAAAAAGTAAATAATAATATTTATAATAAATATTTCATAATTTTTGTGTATATTATACAGTTGTGACTATATATTGAGATATATTCATGAGATCTCATAATTCCATGACTTTCAAATAGAGTAAAATTATTCATTATATAAGCAACATACAAGAAAACCTTAATCAAATTTATTACAACTGTCTTCTGTTGAGAGGCCTTATTTCTCTGAAACAACATCAGCATGGTGATGATCAATGGCTCATGCCATCAGTCTTAGATTAGACATACAGATCTTCCTAAAAGAGAACTTCTGTTTACCCCACTTATACTTAATGGTGCCCTTCCTGTAAAAGTTTTTTCAGAGACTTGTTTCACACCTCAGCAATTGGAAAAATATAACCTTACATCCTATTCTACAAAAGTCCTTTTCTTTTGAATTTCAAGTCTGAAAAAGAAAACTTTCTAAGACATTTTTTCTTATGTCTCCTGTACTCCTGATAGGAGGGTCGGAGGAATCTAAGATCTGATTGACCATGGACCTGTTATTTTTCTCAGAAAAAATAAGAATCAAAAATAGAAACAGCAGTGCCTCATTTTTATTGTTAAGTCAGTTCTTTATTTCAGGACATAGATATCCATCTACAACAAAGTTGCAAGAGGTGTAGCTTGTTTTATGAATTATTTTTATCGACTGCAACTTTCATTCAGACTGTGTACAATAACAGCATCTGAAACTTTGAGACCTCCACTGGTCATGCTACAAAGCAGAGAGAGAAACTGAGTGCTTTTACCAAAAATTATGAAGTAACAGTTCTTGAAATACCCTGCTGCCATGTGTTTAAAAGCAACATTTTTAGAAGATTTTCACCATAGGAGAACTATTTCTCTGTAAAGGTCTGGAAATTCTGGCAATTATGGAAAATCATTCACAGCACTACATTAAAATTTAATATGCTGAAGCGGTCAATCCCTCCTGATATAACAAACAGCTCTCTTAGGTCTGTTCTAGGCTGTATACGTAGGGAACAACCAGATAAAATTAGAACCAAGAGGTCAGCTTATCTTGTCTGCATGGGACTATTTTCATGAAACTTAGTTGTCAAGGACTCTACAAATGTGAATTTTTAGGGACAAGTAAAACATGAATTGATATCATTGGTTGTAACAAAATGGGAAGTTTGACTTATACTGTCTTCAGCCTGTTTGTATTAGTTCTGGGGGCCTCCTTTCTGGTCCTCCTGGAACAGAACAAGCACATCCCCACCCACCTAGGGTCTCGAGTTTGTTATTTGTTATTTCATGTTCCTGGACCTCTTGTCTTCCAAATAACCACTTTGGTTATCTCACTTTGAGATATTTACCTTTGAGTCTTCAAGAGACTCTTACTTGACAACGTTATCTAACCTTATCTGACTTTACCTAACAACCTTATCTAACATGGTACCGCTGACATTTCCTATCCCCTTCCTCTGATTTCTCTTTACCATACTTACTATAACTGAAAATCTGTTCTATGTCCCTTTGTTTATTAGGTTATTGTCTATATCCACCCACTCAAATGTAAACTTCAAGAGATCAGATAATATGTTTGGATCACTGCTAATTCTTGAGTTTAGAATTGTCAACTAGAAAACAATTACTATGAGTTGACTGCAGAAATGAAGGCGTGGGGTCCATTCTCAGAGCCTTAATCTCCACATTCCGGAAGTTCAGCCTGCTCTAGGACTCTGGGTACACCCGCTTCCTAATTCAGGATGTTGTGGGTCAGTGGTTTAAAGTTGCAGCATCAATTTGTCCCCAGAAACTTTTCCGAGATGAAACATAACATACTTGCAATAATTTTGTTCTTGTATAATTTCTCTTTTTTTCCCCTTGCTTTTTAAAAACTTTTCCAATGTGAATTCCTTTTTTTGAGTAATTCTAATTTTGTTAATTCTGATTTTTGATTAACTTTATGAGTTCTTGTTCTGAGTCCCCATACGTGTTTCTCTCTCAGTACCACACAAACTATAACACTTTCTCCAGAAAATAGTACTTACCTTTATGGCCATTTCTCATAATGTGGTTTTTACTATAGTAATTCATGGCTTGTCAGCTTACTCAAACTCAAAGTCCTAGTAGATTTGGTCTATGAAACCATATATTCCACTAACCTCCCTCTCTACCCAACTTATTATTGATTGTACCACCTAACTGCTTCTTGGACTAATGATAATTACCCTTTCCTATAACCACAAAGACTATTGATTTTTCTACCTCTAACACAGAAAGTCAGTGGAGAGCTGGAAAACAGAAGTAATGAGGCCAAACCTAGCAGAGAGATAGAAGGGACTGAGGTATATTGCAAAATACACAAGTACAGGAAGTTATTTTAAAACAAAGGAACTAGTCTGTGTGTTCTCTCACTAAAGTAATATCAAGTCATTGTAATTAATGTGGGTATGAGGTGCTTAGAATTTATTGGGTATTTCATTAACATTTTCTGTCTGATTTTCAATAAATTATAAGGAAACATGAGTTTGTTTATTATTCTTGTATTCTTAGAATTAATGAAAATTAAATGGAAATATAATTTTACTTAAGTATTAATTTTACACTGCTAATAAGATTCCTACTCCTCTGTCACCATTCTCTCTCTCTCTCTTTTTCTCCATTTCTTTAAATTTTCTTATAATATGTGAAACTTTGATTCCTTTCACTCAGCAGATAGTGGCTAAAATGATTAATCTGAAAACTTATATTTTAAATTTGAATTCTAAAGGCAACCTAAATACTTAATGCAACATAAATAGTCAGTAAGCAAACTGTTTTAAACAGCTCTGACTGGTATGGCTCAGTTGGTTGGATGGCATCCCATGAAGTGTAATGTCGCCAGTTTGACTCCTGGTCAGGACTATTTATATTTCCTTTTTTCTTATCTTTCAAGTATTTTTTGCTACCAAGAGCTCACTGACATTGTTTGCTTTCTTTATTCTTTTGTTTATCCTTTACTTTCTCCTAAAAATTGCAACTCCCATGTGGATTCTCTACTATAGTCATACTTTACATCCTAATAATCCTCACTACTTGAGATATGCTACATTTTATACTTTAGTTAGTCTTATTTCTTGGTTCTGTCTCTTACATTTAAGTACATTATTTACCTGTATGTTCCCTGAGCAGAAATTTAACTAAAATGACTTCTGTGTTCTGTGCAAGAAGTAAAACTGTGAGAGAAATGGGCATGCTCATAGAGTTTTGTTCAAACAAAAGTTGTGTCATTTGGCATGGTTCATGCTCAAAACCTGTAATTGACCCTGATTTGCCACATTTTCCATGTTATTCAATTAGTCCAATAATAGATTGGAAGCCACCCTCTTGACAAATGGGTCCTACACATTTAATATTTATCTGAATGGAATTGATCATTTCAATTGATATTTTATCTCATTTTCTTTTCAGAATTTACTGTTATATCCCTGTAATTTAGAAAATATAATATTTTACTATTTTATTGTTATTCTTTTAATCTTACAATTTTCATTCTTTTGTCTAAATAGGCCTTCTTAGTAGTAATTAGGAAGCTTTTGGGGGGAATAAAAATTTGTTTCTGAGTATATGAAGATTTTGAGCTAGTAAAAGAAAAGTATTTTCATTTATATTTTTCTTATTTTATTCCTAATTCAAAATCTTACTTTATTTCTAAACCATCCACTGTTGATACTCAGTCTCATCTCAGCTAATCACATCCCCTGTATTTTTGTTGCTTATTATTTTCTTTTCTTGGGTATCCTTATAATTATCGTTTGATTTAATTCTATTATTTACAATTTGAGGTCACACTTGCTTTATGGTCCACTCCAGAAGTCCTTATTACAGATTTGGACTTAGAAATATGGTAGAATAAAATTGTTTATATTCTTCCAACATGGGTTTCCAGTTACTCGAAAGGTGTTTTTGCTTTTTATGTTTTAAATTTGCATAACTTTGCTATTAGTGTACAAAATGCATCTGCATGGTATCTACTTTTCAGAAACAATAATGAGAATAGAAATCATATAGGAGAGCAGAGATACATTCCCAAGAGTGATTGAAGGTATATCACAACTGCCTCAGAGTTACAAAATATTTATCGAGATCTTATCTAAAGTAACAAAATGCGTTAAATGTAAGCATGAGAATATTGAGGCAGCAGGTTGAAAAGCTAGAGTTTGGGTTATAAAGGGAAGCTGCTGAGGGAAGGGGCGGTTAGGTTGCTGGAGAGCAGGACTGCAACAGGCCTTGCGAAAGCAGGGTGAATTCAAGTCTTAAGACAGACATTTTCAACGGATTTGTGCGAGCCATCCACTTTCTAGTGCAAAAACTGTTGGCAGAGTGCTTGAAGAAATTAAGTACAACTACAGTACTGCAAAATTCCAAGCTGGGTACTTGTCTGATGGAGTTGTTTGCATCCTAGGCTGCACCTGTGTGTTCTAAAAAGTTCTGATCTCTTTGATGTCCATTAAACTGTACCACCATGTCCTTCACATTTTCTGACTAACAACACTGGCACAGAAAGTATCCTCATTTACAGCAAGAAGTAAGTTCTAAAAATATATTAAAACGTATTGGGTAGCTAGTAAGGCTTACAGTACCCCAAGGAACCAAGGCATTGTTTGGGAACCACTATGATTCAGAGGAAGCCAAAATTATTTGTCCAAGTATTCAGTTGAGGCATAGGAATTGCAAGTGCAAATGCTAGTCTTGGCGTTGGAAATTTACTGAGAGAGCTCTAGGAGAATGTGAGTGTTGTATTTAAATTGCTGATGAGTTGCACATGGCAGAGAAATGAGACTTGTTCTGAGTACCTTAAGAAGTGGAACTAGGACAAAAATTAGACAAAGAGACAAAGATTGTGACTTGATATACAGATTGCTTTCTAATAGTCATGATGGTCTAATAAAAAAAAACTGATTGCATTGGTAAACAGCAACTGCTTTTTCTCCCTCCCCCTCTCTGTAAAATAAAAAATAAAATATTTTTTAAAATATGGAGAAGGAAATAATTTCTTTAAAAATTGTATTGCATTTATTGGGGTGACATTGATTAATAAAATTATACAGGTTTCAGGTGTTCAGTTCTGTAATACATCATCTGTATATTGTGGTATGTGTTACCCCCCCAAAGTCGTTTCCTTCCATCACCACTTATCCCCCCTTTACTTTTTTCTATCTCCCCACACCACCATTTTCCTCTGGTAATCACCATACTCTTGTGTGCATCCATGAATTTTGGGGGTTTTTCTACTTTAATCCCTTTGCTTTTTGCATACAACCTCCCAACCCCTCTTCCTTCTGACAGCTGTCAGTGTGTTTTTTGTATCAGTGAATCTGTTTCTATTTTGTTTATGTATGGAGACTAATGAACAAAAGAAACAAAGGGAGTGAAAATTTAAAATTAGAAATGGTGAAGTCTTTTTTGGTGGAAGAACTAGCCCACATATGTGAAAAACAGAAGCAAAGAAAGCAAAATTGTAAAGGAAATTGTGGGAGGGGTATGTTAAGCAGAATACACATGTAAACTTTAAGACAAGGGGAAATTTTATAGAACAGTCATTTTAACTCTATTTTAAAACTTTATTGATGCCATAAAATGTAAACACTATAAACCTGGACAGCTTGTCAAAAGTAGGCTATCACATGCAAAAATAAATTGAATAGGACTGTAGAAGAGAAATCAGAGGCAAACCAAAGTAACATTCTAGAATGTTTGCACAAATTGCATTTTAGAAAACATTTCAAAACTAGCACATGATGAAAAACATTTAAGAGAAAATAGTGCTGAACATGTATATTCATATATGTGTGTATACACATACACATACACATACACACACACATTGCTCGCTCTCTCTCTCCCCCCGTCTCTCCACCCCCATTCCTGGTTCTCCTCTCCTCTTATTATCTTTGACCACTCCTTCTCACTCACTTTGGCTCACACTTGCTGCTCACAAAGTTGCTTAGCCTTAATTCTTTTTCTTTGTAGTCTGCAGGTACACCAATCAACTGGCCTGCCCTTAAATCTATATCCCCAACTCAGAGCTAGTTCATGAGTTTAAACCTATATATAGCTTCCATTTGTGTATTGAAAAGACATAAACTAAAACTCTCCTAAGTTGAACACACCATCTCCTCAAAACTTCTGTCTCTTCTATAGTCTCAATATCAGTAAATATCATAGCGACTAACATGATTGCCCAGGTCATAAACCTAAGAGTCTTCCTTGATTCCCCACAATATACAAGCAATTATCTGGTCCTTCCAAGGACGTGCCCCATTTGGTCTATTCCCAATGACCCTTCCATTGTTCATATTTTAACCATCTCAGAGAATACCAAAAGTCTTCTTGGCTTTTCTCTCTTGGTGCTAGAATAATCCAACTCCCAAATTTAATCATGGTACTTCTCTGCAATAAATTCTTCTTACACCATAAAATGTTATGGTCTTTCTCATCCCTCACAGCCTCATAACTCTCCACTCACTAATTTCCTCCCAGGAAACACAAATTCCTTGAAGTTGCCTTGAAATATCGCATTCATCTACATCAACATGCCTCTGTTCTTGGATTTTCCTCTGCTCTCCTCCAGGGTCTGCTGGTGAAATTCAGTTTATCTCCAAACATACTTCAGTGTGCTTTGTACCCATGCACCCTTATAGTCATCATACCAATTATAGAATTATAATCTTCGCTGCATAGAATGGTTAGATGAAAGAATATTTCACTAATTTTACATGTTAATCAGTATTAGGTCCATGCAGTCTTTCTTTTTAAAGGATCATGTTCCTATGTTCACTATTTCAGTGAATAACTTTTTATCCATATGCCTAACTAGAATGCTGAGTCATTCTTGACGTCTGTCTCCCTCAGCTCCACATCCATTCAATCACCAAGGCCAATCAGCATTTACTTCTGAACATCATTTGAATCCTTCCATTTCTCCTCATTTTCACCATGGCCATCAAGCTAGTCTAAGATGCATTATTTCTTCCTGGATTGCTGCAATATGTCTTCTAAATAGCTTCCTTACATATACTTTGGATTCTTTCCACTCACATTTTCACATTACATTCAGAGTTATTTTTTCAAAATGCAAAGCCAGACTCACTTCTTTCCCACTGGCACTCCCCATCACCCGGCCCCATACACACACATAAAAAAATTTGTGGATCTACAGCACAGCTTTTATCTTGAAAATAGGAAATTGTAGGCAATCTGGTTTTTCCTTATTGGAGTATAGGTACATGATCTGTGATGCGAACACATGGTATGCAACAGCTAAAAGTAACAAATTAAATGTACTCTTAATAGAATGAATGGATCTTAAGATCATGTTTCCAAATAGAAAAAACAAACTCATAGATATACAGAGCAACCTGATGGTTGCCAGAGGGGAGTGAGGAGGGGGGCGGGAAAAAAAGGAGAAGGGGATCAAGATGTGCAAACTTCCTCTTGTAAAATGATGATGTAATGCACAGCATAGGGAATAGAGTCAATAACATTGTAATAAATAAATGCAGTGACAGATGGTTCCTAGACCTATTGTGATTATTTTGTAAGCTATATAAATGCAGAATCACTTTGCTGTATACTTGAGCATAAGACTATATATCAACTCTACTTAAATTTTTTTAAAAAGCAGAATAAATGAAGTAAATTAAAAAAGAAACTAGATAGATCTACAGAACATTGCCACATACATGAATTTAAATGTATTTATATAAAGCAATCAATATTAGCTGGAATATATTCAAGTCCAAATGTATGTTTCTTGTACTACCTGCTCCCATATCCTGCTTCATTTTTCTTCTTAGCACTTAACATCTAATCAACTTATTTTTTAAAAGACTTTATTTATTTTTAAAGGAGGGAAAATGAGGGAGGAAGAGGGGGAGAGAAACACTGATATGTGATTGGCTGCCCTTTGCATGCCCCCTACTGGGAACCTGGACCACAACCTAGGCGTGTGCTTTGACCATTTGGAAGCAAACCAAGACCTTTCGGTTTGCAGAACGATGCCCAACCCACTGAGCCACATCAGTCAGGGCTCCAATCGAGTCATGTTTTACTTATTGTGTCATTATATCTCTGTCTTCCTCAGTATAAATGTAAATTCAATAAAATAGTTCAATCTATTTGGTTCACAGCTATTTTCCAAACTCCTAAAGTAGTATGTGGCACAAATTAGAAGGTGCTCAATAAATATTAGTCTAATGAATGAATTTTTATTAAGAACATTAGAATATTTGTCTAAGATATAAGTATGAGATAGCGGGATTTAGTATGAGGATTAAAAGCATTCCATAGATTAATCAATCAAAAACTCAACAATAAGTGGGGAGGCAAACATTCTTGACACAATCTTAAAAACCATTCAAGCTCTATTTTATATCTATCTCTGGAGCATCATCTCTCCCAGTGCCCTCCCCACCTGTCAACATATTTCAACCACATACTCCCAGTTCTTTGAAGTGCGCCATGTTCTTTGACACCTCAGGGTCATGATGCTTATTGTTCTCTTTGTCTAAACAACTTTTTCTATCCATACTTTCCTCTCCCCAATAATCTGCCTAGTTAAAACCTACTCATTCTCTAGACACCAGTTCCTAGACTACCTCTTCAAGAAACCTATTCTGACTCCTTTCGTCTATAATACTGCCATGGGATCCTGTAATCCTATTCCTTCTGGATATCTATGTATGTACATATTGAATGCAGTTATGCATTCAGTTTCAGTAGCAATCTACCTCAACAGTCTATAAGCTCCACAAGGCATTCTTTCTCGTTTTGATCATTATTGTACTTCTGGTGCCTAAATACTACTTGGCACAGAGTACTTATTCAATAAACATTAACCATTTGAATGAGTCTTTTTATATACATTTCTTTGTAGCCTTTGAAGAATTCTGAATTTGCCAAGTCAAGAAAGCTTCACCCTTCAAACTTTTTAGTCCATTTCCAGGTTAACTTTCTTTCAAAATGGTCTTCATACAGGTCTCATTGGCTCATCAGAAATGACATCCAAGTCTCCAGCCTAGATAAGATTTCCTCGTAAGCGTCATCTAATGGAGTCAGAAAGCAAAGAGCTCATTTTCTTAAGTCGAGAGGAACCTATAATAGAGCATTTCATCATTATTTGCTCCTTTAAGAAAAAGATTAAGTTAATTATATAAAGAAAATTAATATTTCTTTTGCCTTTGTGCCAGATCCTGTGCCTTGTTCAGCTTAAAGATTTTTGAAAAATTTAGTACTTTTCATTATCCGTCTTCACTGTTACTGTCACTGTAATTGGAAAAAATACAGGAAATCTTTGATGACTGAAAGAATGAGTCCTTACACCTAGCAACTGGTGCCTGGCATTGCTCATTATGAAGGGATCTGGCTTTTCAAAGTCAGGGAGTTATAGCTTTGATCAGATTGCTCTTAAAAATCACCATTAACTTTCCCCATTATTGTAATTCTTGATTAATCAATTAATTGCAACTCCTTTCCTAAGGCTGAAAGCAAAAAATAAATGAAATCTGATTAAAAAAAAACTATATAATGATATGAGTTTGCTTTTTAAAATGATGTTTTTAACTTATATGTCACTTCAGTTTTTCTAATAATGTATTTAATAGAAAAGGTATATCTAAATGATCAAAATAAGCATAAAAACATTCTACAGGGAGATATTTTCCCCATTTTTCATAATCATAATACATGGCTCTTTGCTAACATGGCCAGTCTTACCTATGGCACTGTGTCTGCACTTCCAATCCCTTTCCTTTTTTTTATTCTTGTGAAATGTTCATAGATTCAAATTTTTTAAAATGTCCTAAGTAAAAGAACACCATGTTTTCATTCAATTTTGGGTGTTAAGACTAAATCAAATGGTCATGAAGACTTGGCTTCAAAATATCTTAGACAAAAAATCTTCCAAAAGGAGAGAAAAGGTATTTAATGTTCTGGGCATTATAATACCTGCAGAGGAGGGAGTAAAAGAAGAAAAAAAGTTGCATTCTTCTGGAGTGTGGGTTAGAAAAGCTGAAGTATAGTAGCGTTATCTTTCAAATCCTCACAGCCGTTTAGACAGTGGACCCGTCTATGGAACTTTGAATTGGGGAGTAGATTCTATTGATGGTTTCTCGTGTTCCGATCCAAGGAGACGCAGCCAGATAAGACTCTGGCTTGACTGCCTCTGAATGACAAGGAAAAGGCATGTTTTATGCCCCTTATGTTGTATGTGCTTGGGAACAAGCCCAAATGATACACGGTCTAAATATTTTCTTCTTGTGTTAATATTTTGTTTCCTTAATATAAATCTTTCCAAGCATGCTCCTATGTCTCATAAATCACTGCAGAATATAAAGATTTGGACTTTGCTTTAGGATAGGAAATTTGGGGAAGGTAATTTCAGGGGGATGGGCAGGGGATATCATTGCCCAAAACATTCAGCCATTAAAAATTTAAGAAGTTGAAAGTACTTTAGCCTCCAGTAGGGATGCAGAGTTAGCATATCTCTCAAAGATGCTCCTAAACACTGAAACAAAACAGGATTTTCATAGTATCTCGAAGTAAACAACCACAGTTTCCTGAGATGAGGTAGACAGGACTTCTAAAATCTTTTATATAAAACATGTAACATGCTGGTTCTCAGCAGGTGAATTTCAGAAAGAACTCCAATAATATTCTTGTGAAAAAATATTGGGAATGACTGCCACATAACCACATTTGGGACCATTGAGAGGAATATTGAGTTTTTTGAAACACACGTGTTTTACACTAAAATATAAGAGGGATAAACAGACCCAAAAATTAAACTTGCATATTTCTGTAAAGTATTGCCAGCTAAATATATTTTCCTTTATTTTTATTCTGACAAAGTAATATATGAACATATGTAAACAGTCAAGTAACATGAAAAAGCCAGTGTTTAATAACACGAGGGTTACGTGACATCTGTCACTAGCCCACATTCTCCTCCTTCGAGACAATCACTTTCAACTTCTTTGGTAATTCATTCTGTTATGTGACTACATGTTTAAAAACAATATTCTTGTGCTGCTATTTGTTGGTCTATCAATTTTAGATATTCCTAATCTAGCATATGAATTTTTTAACTTTCTTTTCCACATACACACTCACATACTTCCTTCTTTCTCTCATGGGTAATCACAATTTTTCATTAAATTCACTCATCATTTATTTTATTATGCCTATGTAAATATTATTCACTCCTGAGACAAGTGGTGTACTATGATTTTATGTTTCCTTTTTCTAATGAATTAATAATTGCTTCATTTTAACATTTGCTTAATTTTCTAATTATGCATTGCTAAATTTCCCACTGCACTAATAATTTTTTAAATGCTGGTGGATACTACTTTCAACACATATGGAACACACAAGATAATTTATAAGTTCCCTTTTCCCCTTGTTGCTTCATCTGTGGATCATTCTTTTGTATAGCATGATGTGTTTATTTCATGACTAGATGTCATCTTAAAATGGAACTGTCTTTGTTTCTCCCAGTTTCTACTTCTCTGGTAGTTTTGGTGTCTGGACATTGGACACTGGACATTTCCACAGAGGTCAAAAGATTTTTGGCTGTGCATATTCCAGCATGAAGCAGTGAGATGCATTGGGGCTTACCTCTCCATGTTATGGAAGAAGGCTATTGACTGGTGGCTTCTTCTTTCAGGGCTACTGACCAGCAGCCTGGCCCTCTTCAGAAGAAGATGGGGGCGGGGGCGCATCTCCAAGTTGCATTATTGGTAGGTCTTTTCCTAGGACCATTCATTTCTCCAGAGAAGAGTATTCTATTCTCCTGCCAGATTGGGGTGGAGAGCGCAGTGCCTGGATTCAGGGAGAAGACTGAGGGAAAGTAGACAACAAGTCCAGAGTTCAGTGAGCAAACTGCCCTTAAACTGTCGTTTTCTGCTTTTCACTTCAGCCCAGGCACTTTCAGGAATTCCACAGTATGAATTAACGGATCCTGTTTGATAGTTCTATGCAAGCTCTAGATTTCTGCATCTTACTTGTGCTAAGGTTAGTTACCTCTCCTCCACCTAAATTTGTTCTTCTAAAATTGTCTTGTCATCCTTGATCTGCTCTTCTCTCCTTTCCTATTCTTTTAATTGTTTCTTTAATCCTCATTATCATTGTAGTAGGGCTTTGGAGATGAAGAGGGGATACAGGTGTGTCTAATTCTTCATGTGTTTATCTAGATACATTTAAAAGGTAATAACTTTTTTGAATGAGTTACCCAGGTATTCACAAAAAGATACTCTATTTCATTGGTCTTTAAGAATAAAGGCAAACATTTTATTACATCAACTCCCTGATATTGAGGAGTTAGGGTGGAATGTTGGGCATGGAAACATTCTGCTTGAAGGATTCTGATTCTTTCCTCTAGTTCTGTGGATAATTCTGAGTTCTGTGTAAGAAGAGGCGCAAGTCCAAATATTGTATGAAAGGGTTTCTCTGGGAAGGAAATGAAGAGCTCAGAGAGAAAATGCCGTAGGTCTTCCCCCAGAGAAAAAAAGCAAAAAGGAGAGTGAAGTCTCAACCTTCTAGTACATGTGGATAACCTGGCCTGTCTGTGCCACTTTGCAGTTTAACTAACCCTGGTAAGGACTCAAGATACCAAATTAGGGGGGACTTGACACTTGGATACTGGAATTACCTAAAGTCAGACAAGGCGTACTGCAGTACTCATTCCAGTTCTAGAGATCTCACAACACTTTACAGGTGGTATTGTTCACTGGAAGAGTTGACTGATGGAAATAGCTACACTATTTTCATAAAAATTAAAATGATAAAGTCACTATTTCCTGCTCTATAGAAATCTTTAGTTATTTCAGATGTGTCTATTTTATTCATTCTGGCCATTCTTAACTACTGGATATGAATAGTTGTCATAGAGATAAGGAGAGGACTGAAATGGTTATTGAGTCAATAGATTAGGGGCATTCTGGTTTATATCACATACTAGATTTTTTTTAAGATTTTATTTATTTATTTTCAGAGAGAGGAGAAGGGAGAGAGAAAGAGCAATGTATGGTTGCCTCTCACATGGCCCTCATTGGGGACCTGGCCTGCAACCCAGGCATGTGCCCCAACTGGGAATCGAACCAGGACGCTCTGGTTCCCAGCCCGCGCTCAATCCACTGAGATACACCAGCCGGGCATATATCACATACTAGATTTTGAATGGCTCTCCCTGCTCCTTTTTAAATTAAATTTATTTGGGTGACATTGGTTAGTAAGATCACATAGGTTTGAAATGTAGATTTCTATGACACATGAATTGTATATTTCATTATGTGCCCACTACCCAAAGTCAGATCATCTTCCATCACCATATATTCATCCCCCTTTACCCCCACCAACCCCACACTCCCCTCCAGTAACCATCATACTATTATCTATGAGTTTCAGTTTTATATCTCACATACAAGTGAAATCATATGGTTCTTAGTTTCTACTGATGGACTTGTTTCACTTGGCATAATATTCTCAAGGCCCATCCACGTTGTCACAAATGGTTGTAGTTCATCTTTTCTTATAGCTGAGTAGTATTTCATAGTATTTATGTACCACAGGGCAGATCGGTTGTCTCCATGTCTTGGCCACCATGAATAGCACTGCAGTGAACATAGGGATGCATGTGTGTTTGTGAATAAATGTTTTTGAGTTTTGGGGGTAGAAACCTAGAAGAAAGATTTCTGAGTCATATGGTAACTCTAGTCTTATTCTTTTGAAAAATTGCCATACTGTTTCCTGTAGTAATTGTACCAGTTTACATTCCCACCAGCTGCGCATAGTGTTCCTTTTCCTCCACAACCTCTCCAACCTTGTTATTGACTGTCTTGTTGATAGTAGCCATTCTAACAAATGTGAGATGGTATCTCATTGTAGTTTTGATTTGCATTTCCTTAATAGCTAGTGAAGTTGTACATTTTTTCATATATCTGTTGGCCATTTGTATATCTTCTTAGGAGAAGTGTTCAGGTCCTCTAACCATTTTATTTTGTCCACACCCAAGTACATTTTTTCATTGCTTGAGGGAGACAAAAAAGGAGGGAGGAAGGAAAAGAGAAACATCAATGCAAGAAAGAAGCATTGATTGGTGGCTTGCTGTCCACACCTGGACCAGGGATTGTACAGGACTGGACCAGGACCAAACCTGCAATACATACTGTTGCAAAGGGTAACATTTTCTTCTTTTTTATGGCCAAGTAGTATTCCATTGTGTAAACATTCCATGGCTGTTTTATCCACTCATCTACTGATGGGCACTTGGGCTGCTTCCATATTTTCATGATTGTAAATAATGCTGCAATAAACGTAGGGGTACTTACATTCTTTGGAATGAGTGTTTTGGGTTCCTGTGGATATATTCCCAGAAGTGGGATACCTGGGTCAAATGCAGATCCATTTTTAATTTTTTGAGATATTTCCATACAGCATTCCACAGTGGCTGTACCAGTCTGCATTCCCACCAACAGTGCAAAGGGGTTCCCCTTTCTCCACATCCTCACCAGCACTTGTTTGTTTGTTTGTTGATTTACTGATGATAGCTGCTCTGACGGGTGTGAGATGATATCTCATTGTGGTTTTAATTTGCATTTCTCTGAAAAATAGTGACATTGAGCATCTTTTCATATGTATATTGGCCATCTGTAAGTTCTCTTTGGAGAGTATCTATTAAGGTCCTTTGCTAATTTTTTATGTTTTATTTGCTTTTTTGGTGTTAACTTTTGTAAGTTCTTCATAAATTTTGGATATTAACTTCCTATCAGATATATTGGCGAATATGTTCTCCCATTCTGTGGGTTGTCTTTTTATTTTGTTGATGAATTTTTTTGCTGAGCAAAACATTTTACTTTGATGTAGCCCCATTTGTTTATTTTTTCTTTTGTTTCCCTGCCAAGGGAGATGTATCCAATAAAAAAATGCTGCAAGCAATGTCTGAGATTTTGCTGTATATATTTTCTTCTATACTTTTTATGATTTGGGGACTAACATTTAAATCTTTGATCCATTTTGAATTTATTTTTGTGTGTAGTATAAGAAGGTAGTCTAGTTTCATTTTCCTGCATATAGTTGTCCAATTTTCCCATCACCATTTGTTGAATAAACTATCTTTAGCCCATTGTATGTGCTTGCCTCTTCTGTCAAATATTAATTGGCTATGAAGGTGTGGGTATGTTTCTGGGCTCTTTTTTCTGTTCCATTGATCAATGTTTCTGTTTTTATGCCAATACCATGCCGTTTTGATTACTATGGCCTTATAGTATAGTTTGATATTGGGTAGCATGATTCCTCTAACTTTGTTCTTTTTCGGGATCGCTGTTGCTATGCAGGTCCTTTTATGGTTCCATACACATTTTTGAAATATTTGTTCTAGTTCTGTAAAATATCATCGAAATCTAGATAGGAATTGTGTTGAATCTCTGGATTGCTTTGGGTAGTATGGACATTTTAATTATATTAATTCTTGCTATCCATGAACATGGTATGTGCTTCCACTTATTTGTATATTCTTCTCTTCTTCAGTGTCTTATAATTTTCCAAGTACAGATATTTTTACATCCTTGGTTAGGTTTACTCCTAAGTACATTATTCTTTTTGTAGCAATTGTGAATAGGATTGTATTCTTACTTTCCGTTTCTCTTAGTTCATTACTGACAAATAAAAATGCAACTGATATCTGGATATTAGTTTTGTATTCTGCTGCTTTGCTGAATTCATTCATCGGTTCTAGTAGTTTCTTGGTAGAATCTTTGGGATTCTCTCTGTACAATATCATGCCATCTGCAAATGACAGTTTAGCTTCTTCCTTTCCAATTTGGATGCCTTTTATTTCTTCTTCTTGTCTGACTGTTGTGTCTAGGACTTACAGTACTATGTTGAATAAAGAAGGTGAAAGTGGATATCCCTGTCTTTTTCCCGATCTTAAGGGAAACATTTGTAGTTTATGCCCATTGAGTATGATGCTGGCAGTGGGTTTGTCATATATGGCCCTTATTATGTTTATGTATGTCCCCTCTCATCCCGCTTTCTTGAGAGTTTTTTTAATCATAAATGGGTGCTGGATTTTTATCAAATGCTTCTTTTGTGTCTATTGCTATGACCATGTGATTTTTATCCTTCATTTTGTTTATGTGGTGAATCACATTCAATAATTTGCAAATGTTGTACCTACCTTTCATTCCTGGAAAAAATTCCACTTGGTCATGGTGTATGATCTTTCGATGTATTGCTGTATTTGGTTTGCTGATATTTTGTTGAAGATTTTAGTGTCTATGTCTGTTGAGGATATTGACCTATAAGTTTCTTTCTTTGTAGTGTTTTTCTCTGGTTTTGAAATTAGCATAATGCTGGCCTAGTAAAAAGAGTTTGGGAGCCTCCCCTCCTCTAGAATTTTATGAAATAGTTTGAGAAGGAGAGGTGTTAGGTCTTTTGGGGATGTTTGGTGAAATTCACCTGTGAAGCCATCGGCTCAGGAGTTTTGTTTGTTGGGAGTTTTTTGATTACTGCTTCAAATTCACTAGGTATATTCTGTCTGTTCAGATTCTCTGATTCTTCCTGATTTTGTTCTGGAAGAGTTTATTTTTCTATGAATTCATCCATTTCATCCGGATTGCCAAGTTTGTTGGCATATAGTTGTTCATAGTATTTTCTTAAAAATCCTTTTTATTTCTTTGGTGTCAGTTGTTTATTCTCCTCTTTCATTTCTGATTTTATTTATTTGGGTCCATTCTCTTTTTTTCCTTGATGAGTCTGGTTAAAGGTTTGTCAGTTTTGTTTATCTTTTCAAAGAACCAGCTCTTGGATTCATTGATCTTTTGAATTATTTCTTTTGACTCTATTTTGTTTATTTCCACTTTGATATCTATTTCCTTCCTTTTACTCACTTTAGGCTTTGTTGTTGTTTTTCATGTTCCTTTAAGTGTGAAGTTCCATTGTTTCTTTGAGCTTTTTTTTTGTTTGTTTTTTGAGATAGGCCTGTAAAGCTATGAATTTCTCTCTTAAGATTGCTTTCCCAGTTTTCCCAGTGTCCCACAAATTTTGGATTGTGTCCTCATTTTCATTTGTTTCAAGTTAAGTTTTCATTTCTTCTTTGATCTTGTCATTGATGCATTCATTGTTTAATAGCATGTTTTTTAGCTTCCATGTCTTTGCATGTTTTTCAGTGTTCTTGTGATTGGTTTCTAGTTTGATAGCATTGTGGTCAAAGAAGATGTTTGATAAGATTTCAGTCTTCTTAAATTGATTGAGACTTGTTTTGTATCCTGATATGTGGTGTATCCCAGAAAACGTTCATGTGCACTTGAAAAGTATGTATATTCTGGTGCTTTGGGGTGAAATGCTCTGAAGATAACAATTAAATCCATTTGATCTAGAGTGTCTTTTAAGGCCCTTGTCTCCTTGTGATTCTCCCTGGAATATCTATCCACTAAAGTCAATGGAGTGTTAAAATATCTGACCATAACTATATTTCTGTGGATCTCTTCCTCTATGTC
The DNA here is from genome assembly GCA_004026765.1 of Micronycteris hirsuta. Classification (NCBI taxonomy): domain Eukaryota; kingdom Metazoa; phylum Chordata; class Mammalia; order Chiroptera; family Phyllostomidae; genus Micronycteris; species Micronycteris hirsuta. The sequence continues at coordinate 37,123 of PVJI01009863.1, read as the reverse complement.
CATCAAGATTTGCTCCACATATTTACGTGTCCCTATGTTGGGTGGGTAAATGTTTACCCGGGTTATGTCCTCTTGAAGTATTGTTCCCTTTATCATTAGGTAGTGTCTTTCTTTTTCTCTTACTATTGCCTTGGTTTTAAAGTCTATTTTGTCACATATAAGTACTACAACTCCAGCTTTTCTTTACTTTCTATTTTCATGAAATATTTTTTTCTATCCCTTTACTTTTAGTCTGTGTGTATCTTTCAATCTGAGATGGGTCACTTGGAGGCAGTATATATATGGGCCTTGTTTTCTTATCCATTCAGCTACACTATGATTTTTGATTGGAGGATTTAAGCTATTTACATTTAAAGTGATTATTGATAGATTCATATTTAGTGCCATTTTATTGTTAGACTATTTACCTCTCAGTTTTTTTTCTTTCTCTTTCTTTTCTTTTTCTTCTTAAAGTAAGCCCTTTAACATTTCTTGCAGTACTGGTTTGTTTTTAACAAACTCATTAGCTTTTTCTTGTCTTGGAAGCTCCTTATTTTTCCTTCGATTTTAAATGATAGCCTTGCTGGGTAACATAGCATTGGTTGTAGGTCCTTGCTTTTCAACTCCTTGAACATTTCATGCCACCCCCTTCTGGCCTGAAATGTTTCTGTTGAAAATACACATGACAGTCTACTTGGTGCTCCCTTTTATGTAACTACCTGCTTCTCTGTTGTGGCTTTTTGGATTTCCTCCTTGTCTTTAAGCCTTGTGATGTTTAATGTAGGCCTCTTTGGGTCCAACTTGTTTGGGACTCTAAGATTCCTGTACTTGTGTGTGTTGTTCCTTCACTATATTAAGGAATTTTTTCAGTCACTATTTCTTCAAATAGCTTCTCAATCCCTTGCTTGTTCTCTTCTTTTTCTGGTACTTCTATGATGCAGCTTTTGTTATGCTTCATGTTGTCCAAAATGTTTCTTAAGCTCTCCTCATTTTTTTAAATTCTTTTTTATTTTTGTTACTCTGCCTGGGTGTTTTTTTGCTACTTTGTCTTCCAAATCACTGGTTTAATCCTCTGCCTCATCTAATGTACTGTTTATTCCTTCCAATGTGTTATCTATCTCAGATATTGCATTCTTTAGTTCTGACTGGTGTTTTTTTATGGTTTCTATGTCTGGTTTTTTTTCATGCTGTTGAGTATAATCATTACTTTAAACTCTCTATCTGATATATTGATTGGCTCCATTTCATCTAGTTCTTCTTCTGGAGAATTCTCTCGTTCTTTCATTTGAGGTCTGTTTCTTTGTCTTCCTATTTTGGCTGCTTCTTTGTATTTTCCACCTTAGTTGTTTAAACTAATCAATGATATAACCTTAAGCTATAATCAACAGACAGACTTATGTACCATAGGGTGGGTTAGAGTAATTGCTACAGGCAGGACTATTGCTTTCCCTCAGCCTGATGCCATTTGCAGAGAAGGCCTCTGCCCAAGAAAGATGGCTTCTGTAGTATGGGGATGACTCAGCACAGGGACCTTGGTAGCTGTTTTTTCAGTTGTCTCCACAGAGCCATGAACCCTAGACTTTTCTCAAGCATCTCTAGTCCATTCTACCCTCCCTCTGTCAAACCCCAGGGTAAGTGGCTGCAAACCAAATGTTGTGTGTTGGCCTCTTAAGAGGCTCTCTGCATTAACAGGTGTCTCTCTCTGGCAGACAGAAACCCTGCTGCTTTTCATACCTGGGTGTTATCTGGGTTTCTTTCTGGTTATGATGTAGTTTAGGAAGCCCAGCTTGGGGTTTAGACCCAACACTTCTCAGGGGAAAACTCTTGACTGCTGAAATATTCCCCCAAAACTTCAGCTGCCACCTGTGGGAGCCCAGCCAGCCCTCTTGCACCTCCTTTGCACTCCCCACAGTCTCCTTGTGATGAAGTGGTTTCTTCTGTCTGTCCTTGGTTATAAGGGTTACTGTTAGGTTGGTTATTTATGATGATTTCTCTACAATTTAGTTGTAATTCCAGATTGGTCCTAGGAAGAGGTTAGTGTAGCCTCCACTTGCTCCTCTGCCATCTTGAATCTGATCTTCTTTATTAATTTTCTGTTTGGATGATCTGTCTAGAGCTGTCAATATGTTCCTACCATGGTTTTTGTCAGTTTTCCCCTTTACTTCTGTTAGTGGTTGTTTTATATATTTTGGTACTCCCTGCCTGGGTGCATATATATTGAGAAGTGTTATGTCTTCTTGATGTAGTGTCCCCTTTATAGAATGCCCATCTTTGTCTCTTGTTATGCCTGTTATTCTACGGATTTTATTTGCTCATAGAATCATTTTCCACCCTTTCACTTTAAGTCTATCTTCATCTTTGCAGCATAAATGTGTCTCCAGAAGGCAGCATATGGTTATATTTTGTTTTTTGATCCAATCTGGTGCTCTGTACTTTTTTGTTGGTGAATTCAGGCCATTTACATTTAAGGTGATTATTGGTGGATGAAAATGTCCTATAGCCATTTTATCTTTTGTTTTCTGGTAGCTGTGTGCCTCCATTGGTTCTTTTTCTTTGTGTCTCTGTGTTTTGTTTTGGTCTGGTGATATTCCATACTTCTTTCCTCCATTTCCTTTTTTTTAAGCTATGTGTCTCAGTTTTGTATGTATGTGGGTAATAGTAACATTTAGGTTTTTGAAAAATGACAGTTTCATGTATATAGTAGTTGTTTTTTTATGCATCTGATTTCCATCCTACTTTGCAAATTCAGGCCTTTAGTCCCTCCTCTTTTTATGTTCCTGTTGTCACAAATTATCACCTTTTATGCTGTAAGTGTAACTTTTTGTTCCTTGTTTCAGTTAGAATAACTCGTGAGTATTTCCTGCAATAGAGGTCTTCTGATGACAGATTCCCTCAGTTTCTGTATGTCTGTAGAAGTATTTATTTTTTTATATCTAAACTATAACTTTGCTACATATTTATTTTGGCTGATAATTTCTTTCTTTCAGTAGTTTGAATATTTGGTTCCATTTTCTTCTCACTTGTAGTGTTTCTTCTGAGAAGTGCAATGATAACTTAATGGGCTTTCCTTTATAGATTACTTCCTCTTACTCCCTGGCGGCTGTAAGAATTCTGTCTTTGTCATTAATTTTTGATAGTTTTAATACATTGCATCTTGGGGAAGGCCTTTTTCAGTTTGGGTAATTAGGTGTTCTGTTAGCTTCTTGGATTCAAGGATCTAGCTCTTCCCATAGGTTTGGGAAGTTCTCGTCATTTATTGTTCTCCATCTCCTTCTCCTTCTTTTCTTCTTCTGGTATTCTTATTATTCTTATATTGCTCTTCCTGATGGAGTGAGATTGTTCATATAGAGTTCTTTTATTTTGTTTATGCTTAAGTCTCTCTCTCTTCTTTTCTCTGCATCATTTCTAGATTTCTATTTTCAGTGTCCCTAATTGTTTCCTTCATCTGGTTGGCTGTATTTCCTATGCTCTCTAGTTCATTGCTGATTTCTTTAATTGAGTTCTTTTGATCCAGACTTTCTGTTTGGTTCTTTATTAAAGATTAAATCTCTTTGCTAAAGTACTCATTTTGTTTGTTGATTTGTTTTCTGAGCTGATTAAATTGTCTATTTTCTTGTGTCTCATTGAGTTTTTTTTAATCTTGAATTTTCTGTAATTTAAGTTACATATTCCCATGTTATTAAATTCATTTTCTGGAGATGTTCATTTTATTTCTGAGATGCCTCATTATCTTGGATATTCACTGTATTTGATGGACTCCTTTTCTGTCTAGGCATCTATGTATGAGTGGCATTTCTCTAGTAGATTGATATGAAGTCTTTCTATTATTTTCCAGTAGGTGGTGGTGCATTGCAAGCTTTTTAACTCTCTTGCACTTCTCTGGCTTTTCAGATTTCCCCAGGGTGGTGGAAAATGGGCTGTGCTCCCTGAGAAGGTGGGTTGGGCATCTCCCCTGTGATCCAGTTGCCTTTATCCCAGGGTACCAACCCACAGGAAAATGTGGTGGGTGATGTGACTCTAAATCTATGAAATCCAAATACTTTCCTCTGCAGTGTAGCTGTAATGCATAGGAATGGGGTGAATTGAGGAAGCCAGGGTGCTTATTTTGTTGTTTTGTGCTGCTGGCAATGGTGACCAGTGAACCTTTGTGATGTCCCCCTGTGCCTCCACCTGAACCTGGGATTAGTCACAGCATGAACCTGTCACTCAGGGAAAAAGTTATTCTGTTGTACCAGTTCTCAGATTTGCAGATAATGTACTCTGCAACCCAACATGAAGGATAAAGGGAGGTGATCTCTGAGATGTTATGGGAAAGTGGTCAAATGGCTTTGTTTCTCTGTCTGGAATAATAATTGCCAGAAAATCAAGGCTGCTCCTCTCTGTGCTTCACCCCTGCCATGGTCACTTGGCTCAGCTGCAGCTTATATTGCTCACTTCTTCAACAATTCTCACTAAATCTCTTTTCTCCTCCCTAGCTGAAGGGAGTCCCAGCCACAACTTGATTCTTTCCCTCTCTGGGCAGAGCACCACTGTGAGCTCCTAGTTGCAGGGCTGCATCTGCAGCTTGTCTCAGCTTTTTCCCAGTTCTCTTCATCTCTCTGGTATGCTCCCACTTGTCCACCTTTAGGCGTTTCAATGCACTGGTATCTCACACATGTTTGTGCATTAAACCAGGAATTCTTTGTTGAATTATAGATGTTCAAATTGTCAAAACTTCTAGGGGAGAAACCAAAGGGATCTCTCATGCCGCAATTCTTCTGATGTCACTGCCAAGAACTTGATTGGCTTTTTATGCAGTTATTAAAATAATTTTGATGAATATAAGAACCTGTACTCAAAGTATACATGAGTAGAAATAGATAATGAAAAGGTAAGAGATGATATTTTTTTATAAATCGCAAGAAGAATAGTAATATACAAACCTTTATTTCAAAAATTTGGATTTTACTTGAATGTATTTTACTGGTGTTCAGTTACAAGTTCATATCCTAGAAGTGCATGCAGCACTTATATTTCAATATTTTAACTATTGCATACTATGTTTGTATTGATTTAATTATGCCAGATCCATATTTTCAGCCCAGATCTCTCCTAAACTCCTGACCTATGAATCCATTGCCTTCCTTAAACCCCTACTTGAAAGTCCCATAAGAATTCAACTCAATATGTTTGAAACTAGCTCATTGCTTTCTTCCAAACTTCACCTTTGATACTTCCCCTCCCTGTGAATGGTACCTAGTTTCCCAAGCTAAAAATGTCTTTATATACTTTGTTTTTACTTCTCCTTTTCTACAAATAAACAAACACTATATCCTGGCACAGTTGTACTTCCTAAGTTATTCTTCAAAGATGTATACTTTTCCAATCTCACTTTCCAATATCTTGCCTAATTTATGTGATGAGATTCTTTATCTAAATCAAAAGCAACACTTGCCAACTAGTTTCTCTGTTTTCATACTTGCCACTTTTTAATTTGTTCTCTGCACTATTGTCAGAGTGATGTTTCTCTAGGACTAATCTAATCATTCACTGCCTTGCTTAAAAAATCCTTTAGAGTTCTTCCTTGCCCTCCAAATGAAGTTCAAACTCCTAGATAAAACTTAAGTCACCCGTCTATCCTTTGCAGTGTCATGTCATCTCCTCCGCCCCTTCTTCAGATGCTAAGTTTTAATCCGTCGTGTTCCCCCGAAGAAGCCATGCCCTCTCATAACTAGCAGTGTTGTTTCTGCTTAGACTCTTCTCACACAATCATCACCGTATCATCTTTCTTTACCAAACTAACTTCTACTTTTGGGGACTCCACTTAAAGGCCACTTCACCTAGCGGCTTTCCCAATTTACTAATATACTTCCAGAACTCCCTATCCTAAATTTTCTTATTGCATTCACCATACCTATTGCAGCTCTTAATTTTCATGGCTTCTAGACTATACAATCTTTGAAAGCATATAGTTTATTTTATTTGCCACAATATGCCCAGAGTTTACCTAATTCATGAAAGATTTTCAGTAAATATGTTTTAAATTAATGCATGAACAAATTTAGTTATTTAATGTTAAATAATTCTTCTTTGAATACAATCCCAGGAAGACAGATAAGTTCAAAATAATTTAATATTTAGAAGTAAGTTTTAGAACATACTGTTTTTTTTGTATTCTATATCTGCTAATATGGTGAAAATTGAATAAAAAGAAAGATGTCATATATCTATTTTTCTTTGGTTATTAAATAGACATGAAAATTTTACCAAGTAGATGATTTTATATGAGGGAGAAAAATGGTGTCAGATATCACAAGGATTTTAGGAATATTGCATTGAAGATTCTAGAAGCAACATTATGAAGATATAGTCAAGCAAAACCAATTCGCTTGTTCTCAGACCCCTACTTTAATAAATGTCAATTTAACCATTAAGAAACCAAGTTATCCAACATCAATTGCATTTATAGTTAAATACAGATGGGAACTGTAAGGACAGTTTATGTATCTCAAGAGTCTACCAATATTTAAGCCATTAAATGATGCGTGAGTGATCTTTATCTTCCGTTTCTCTGTATCTTGTGTCATGCCTGGGTTCTTTGAAATTCTATGACTTAGGAAAAGTACAATTTTTTTTTTTTTTTTTTTTTTTTTAGCTTTCTGCATTTGGAGTTGAATTGGTTAGCCTCATTTGCTTTTGACGGTATATCAAATTACTCAGAACTTAGTGGCATTGTGATCCGAATCTAAAATTAATTGTGATATCTCAGAGGATGTCACTTTAGCTATTTTATGTAAAACATTTTTACGAAAACCTAGCAGGTTATCAGTAATCTTGGTATGCATCATATTAAATAAAAGTAGCAAAATCTGTGATTCTCAAACTAGAGTATGGCCAGGAATTGCTGAATGCAACAGAATAAATTTGTTGGTTTTTATATTACTAATTATCATCATATCTCCTTTAGTTTTCAGATTTGTATCTTTGAAAAGCTTCTTCTCTACCATCAACTCAGGAATAATTCCTACTTAATGAATTTTCTCTCAGACTTTTATTTCTTCTTAAAAATGTCAGTTCCCTTATGTGATCGTTTCTCAACCTTTTTTTAGCTTCTACACACAAGAAAGTTATATTCACATGGCTATGCTCGTGGACACACCAATTTTTGGCTGTAGCATAGCTTAAAATAGTCTCTGTACAATTCTCTGGAGGCTAGTTTATACTCCACTTTAACTCCCTGGTATATGATACAATCATCCAAGAACCTGTTGTGACACCTCAGCTGAACACTGTTACAATATTGGACACTGGGTTGAGGTCAGAATTTTGTGATGACATTTGGATGGCAAGCAGGGCTTTGAAAGTGGTTGGTAAATAAGAAGAAGGAATGTAGTTTATTATTCTTCCTCAATATACTGTCTTAGTAACTTGCTAAAAGGTGTGTGTAGACATCATCTGCAATATGGCTTTTAAATTGAAAGCATTTGGAGTCAAAACTAATAAAACCAAGAGGCTTCCTACCAAGGTGGACCTGAGAAATATAGACTGTTCATGGAATGAGCATGGGATTCAAAGTTAGAAAACTTGGATTTTCACCCCAGTGTTATCCATTACTAACTCTAAAAACATCTTCTGTTCTATCCCATAATACTTAGCCCATATCCTTAAAACAGCCTTCACCACCATTGTATTATATCTGTTTTTCCCTCCAGCTTGGAAGCTCTTGGGGCCAGAGGACTGATGATGGTCTTCTTGTGTCCCCAGAATCTACCACTGAATTGACCACCAATGACTAAATAAAAGGAACTATAGTCTATTCCCTGGACTCAATTCCTTTTCTCTAATACCTTAACTCACTGGTGTGACATCTTCCATGTTCTCTCCTTCTTTCCCCCTTCCTTCATTTCCTTCCTTCCTTCCTTCTTTCTTTCCTTCCTTCCTTCCTTCCTTCCTTCCTTCCTTCCTTCCTTCCTTCCTTCCTTCCTTCCTGTTGGGGACCAATCTGCCTGGCAAATGGCAATTGTAGCTCAGCCCTATGGGAAAGCCCATATGCGCATGGTGGCACTCAGGATGCCAAACCCATGATCGGTTCTCTTGTGGAAAATCAGGCCTGCATTATACCTAGACTACTTTGTAACTTGCTCTTGGCTAAAACTCTCTCACCTTGGAATGAGGCAGCAAATGCTTACTGCATATCTTTAAAGTAACTTCCTGAAGTCTGTGCTAATTCTCCCAAGGATTGAAGTATAACCAGACCAATTACTCTTATCATTCCCTGGCATTTGCAACATTCTTTTCTTGTTAATCTGTAAGAAGTAATCTGTAACATCCTTTCCATTGATATGTGTAAAAAGTAATTACCTAAAGCAAACCTAAGTATAATGAATGAAAACCTTCTTTGATGTATGCTATGAGAAAGCCAATAAAAGCCTGTTAAGGCAAGGGTCAGTGGACTCTCCTCTTGAGAAAGTAGCCGAGGCACTTAAAGGTGCTCTCCCCTTGAGAGAGTGGCTGTGCAGTCCCTTTTTTTCTCCACAGGATTTACATAGTCCCTGTGCATTTATTTACAAATTGGCCACAGCATACGGATTCTGCAGGACAGGATCCACCACATCTGGTGCCTGAACAAGGACCCAGGGCTCTAAGCTGTCCATTGTGGTCAACACACCAACTTGGTTGGAGTGTGCGCAGCAGCCCAGGTAAGCTGTGTTGTAATTTCAGAGAAAAAAAGGGTTTCCTTCCTAGGTTGCACTCTCTCTTGTGACCACTTTGAGAAGGTTGTAAGCTGTGTTGGATTTCAGAGAAAAAAAGGGTTTCCTTCCTAGGTCGCACTCTCTCTTGTGACCACTTTGCGACTGCACCTTCATTAGTAAGCAGGAACCTTGCTCTCTCTCCCAAGCATCTGCTGCAAATCTCGCGGGCATGGGTCAAGCACTTAAAAGCCGCTAGGGCGCTCACCACAATAAAAACTCCTATGGTAGGATTAGCTGGACGTGGACCAGGGCAGAACACTAGGTTTCCTGCCAGCTGCAAGCAAAAGTTCACGCAAAGAGAGAACCAATCCGTGGGGTTGACATCCTGCATGCCACCATGCACATATGGGCTTTCCCATAGGGCTGAGCTACAGTTGCCATTTGCCAGGCAGATCAGTCCCCAACACCTACCTTCCTTCCTTCCTTTCTCCCTTCCTTCCTTCCTTCCTTCCTTCTTTCCTTCCTTCCTTCCTTCCTTTCTTCCTTCAAATACAGATATTTTTTGAGCAATTGTTCTGTTCTGGGAACTTAGGTTGCAACAGTGAAGTAGACGAAGTCCCTTTCCTTGTGGAACTTATTTTCTAATAAGGAAAAGTCTTGGTTTTGATCCTGATTCACACATATTCTTTTTGATCGCTACCCATAATCCACTAAAGGAGAGTTGAATTACAAAGATATTCTGGAGTTATAATTCCTCTGGATTTGAAGAGTCCTATGGACAAAGAACTCTCTGACAAGTCACTCTAGTTGAGAATATTTTGGTGTCTCTAACCTCATGTGCTCCTGTCTGAGAGCCTACCAACAGAGTCAGGGCACATAGTCAAGGTATCTGTGCTTCCCGAGACTCTATTCTTCCCTAATTCATCATCAAGCTTTGTGTAACTCATCACAGATCCTTCTATTTGCATTTAAATTCTCCAGTGAATGTTATTGCTTTACAGTGAATAAAAATAAAGTAATTCTCATTAAATTGATTGCAGTGCTAAAATATATTTCTGAGTGCATAGTTTTCTTTTGCAGAAAACAGCATAGAAATCAAATGAATTCCTATATTCTAGGTTAAACTCACATTTGATATAATCTCTCTGAAACTTGCTCTTAGCACTTTAGGTAGCAGAGTGCAAACCATGAAGTTCTTTGCTTTTTAAAAGCAGTAATTAAACTTGTTAAATGAGAGAGTAAACAAACCTTAGCATAGAAGGTTTAAAAAGAAAGGTACTTTCAGAAAACAGTACAATTTCTTGAACTTAATTTTATACTGAAATCAAATACCACTTTAAATTTGGGTACAATTAAATATTTGCCTTTCCAGAAGTTATATATAGTTTCACATTAAGATAATTTGTTTTCACTCTGACTCCAAGCAGCATGGCATTAAATTGGTAGAGAAAAATTATAGGAAATGTTGTCTAAAGTCTGTATCCAAATTAACCAGCACAGGATAGTAGAGGGTAGAAATTACACTGTAGAATTTGAGGAGATTACTTTAAAAGTGGCATGCTTATATCTGAGCTTCATGATTTATTATACACGCTAATAGGAGAGTCAAGAATTTTGATAAATGCCAGAGGAACATGCATGTAAAGTGGGACAAAAGTGAGAATGTTAACTGAGAACATACAATCCTATCGGTATAGTTTAAGCCAGAACTACCAAACATCTGTGAACATGTTAAAAATGCAGATTCTTAGTGTCCACCCACCCAAACCCCCTGAATTGGTATATTCTCTGGAGATTGAAATGGAGTATTTATATCTTTAACAAGAACAGCTACCTTCAACTATTATTTTATACTGAAACTATAACCAATGACAGTTAAGAACAGGAGTTCTCAGGACTTGGACAATGTTTAAACTACTGGAGGTATGGAAGTTTGGGATAATAAGAATTTGAGTTTTGAAAATTGTCTTTTGCTTACTCCATTTCAAGTACAGTGTCTTCTGCTTCAGAGTTCATAGAGACACCAAGCCCAAAATAGTGTCTTCTACATTCATCACCCCATTTGGAAGAAAGACAAGAGTTGGTCATCTTCCAAAGAAAGCTCACAGAAGAGTTGTAAAATGCAGTTTTGATGCACCCTTTTCATTGCCGTGTTATTCTGGTTCTGGAACAAGGCCCGAGACTCTCTGGGGCCACCTGACATGTCACGGGCACGATATCCTGCCTTCAGTCTCATCTGCCCCGGTCCGGCTACTGCCACCAGACTCACAGTCAGAGATGCAACTCCAGACTCGCTGCTTCTGTGTTTAAAGCTGTCACTACCTTCAAACATTAAAATCAGGAAATTTAAGCATGACACACAAAGCCCTGAGAGTGTGTATAGCCTCTGTGAAAGTGATTCGGTTCCCCTCAGCACGCCTGCTTTCTCAGGTCTCCAAAGCATGAAGCAGCATCTGCTCTCCTGACAATTTATGCAAATATTCACCTGCTCACTGCTTAGGCAGGTAGAGTGCTGTAAAGGTACGTCCTTGCCTCTTTGGATTTAAGGTTTTTTCTTTTTCCTAATTGATATTTTTTTAGTCATTATTTACATTTGTTGAATCTTTTTTTCTTTCAAATGCACTATCATGTCATTTTTCAGTAAGTTCATTATTTTTCCAAATACGACCACTATAGGACCTCTGTTCTCTTACTTCAGTCAGGGTTGCCGACTCTCTAGACCTGTTGCACAATTAGCATCGTGACTTCTGTGGTGGATATATTTTTTCTGGGTTCTGTATTTTTTTGGTCTTATTGAAGTTCATCTTGAAGTAAGTCTTGAAATAAATTCTTGATAAAAAAAGATTTGCAAAGTGAAATTTCTGAGTCCTAATATGAAATGCTGCTGTCACACTTGATAGTTTCACTAGGTACAGAATTATAAATATTTTTTCCAACTTTGAATCACTGTTGCACTGTTTTATCAGTCAGAGTTGCTCATCCTATTGTGATACTTATTCTTTTTTAGGTTGTTTGTTTGTTTTAGTTTTTATTTTCTGTCTTCATGTTCTTAGCATTTCCTCTTTGCAGGGGTCAGTGAACTACGGCCTATGCACCAAACTCAGCCCACATCCTATGTTGTACATCAAGTTCTTCTGGAACACAGCCATGTCCTTACGTATTATTTATGGCTGTTTTTGTGCTACAACAGAAGAATAGAGTAGTTGGGATTGAAAATATGCTCTACAAAGACTAAAGTATTTACTCTCTGGTCCTTCACTAAAGAAGTTTGTTGACTCCTGGTCCTGGCATTCTAAAATTTCACAATACATCTACATAATTCTATTTTTTTAAAACGTATCTGTTCTGTACTTGCAGCAGATCCTTCCCATTTCAAGATAAATTTTTTAGCTCTGGAAAATACTCTTCTTTGCATATCTCTTCCCTCATGTTTGCTATCTATCTGAAACCCCTATTAGTCAGATATGGTCTCCCTGAATTGATACTCTGAATCTATTTCCTCATAATTTCTCTCTTTGTCCCTTTGCTCTCTAATGTGAGAAATTTCCTTGCTCTTATCATTCAACTCTTCAATTAAATATTTAAAAAATTTATTCATCATATTATTTTTTAATTTTCAAGTCTTTTCTTATTCTCTGATTTTTATTGTTTTCAATATCTTTCTCATTATATTTTCCTGACTGATTTTTATGTTCATACCATTGTTCTTTACATTTTACATTTTAGACTTCTCTAAAAAGAAGGCTCATTTTTCATAGACTGTTTATATTTAAGAATGGAGAGGCTGTGATCTCTGTCTACACATTTATAGCTTCATTTTAGAGAGAGTGGGTAGGCTGCCAGCTTTAATATTTCAGATCCCAGATGCTTTGTTTAAGAATGATTTACCCATGCTCCAACTTCTGTATCACCTTCCTAATTCTCATGAGAGAGGTCTGTTTATTTCTTTGGCTAGAAGCTAAATGGTTGTTAGGGTTTTACCTTTAGCTTCATACATCATCCTGATCTCATTTACCCAGTGTCTTCCCAGTCCCAAGCCTCTCTGGGTTCTGTCCAGCAGAGGTGCCACTCTCCAGCTTGCACGTGGTCCTTTCTCAATGTGTTTTGTTTTGTGGCTATTGGTGACTATATTATCCGTCATTCTATCCATTCTACATTCCAAAATTTTAAAGCAGTCTCTTACTCATTTTAGTTTTTATTATTGTAGATTAAAGCCTATTTAAGTCTTTTGCAAGCCTTTCGATGAGATCTGTTTTAAGAGGGAGGCAAGATAAACACAAACTCAAGAAATCTTCTTAAAATAGTGTAGCTGGGTCTCTTGCTGATATTATATAAACAACTCTGAAGGCATTTTCTATATACTGCTCTCATGACATTTCTTTCTTTCTTTCTTTCTTTCTTTCTTTCTTTCTTTCTTTCTTTCTTTCTTTCATCTTTCTAATGTTCTATTCATTTATGTAAACATTTTATTTGTTCAGAAGACTATAATCTATTTGGAAATTAGTTAGATCTAGGCACATTGAGTGTCTCTTCAGTAATATTCATTGAAGGAATAAATTATTGAATGCAGAGAAGCAAGGGTGGATTCCTTTAATAAAAAGCTATAACCTGTTATTTGGCTAGAGTATTGCAGTCTAAGCACATTTATCTTCATCTTTTCCCCTAGAGATACAAATTATCCCTCGATCCTAGCAATATTCCTACCTTTGGAACACTTCTAGGGAGAGAAAAGTGAATTATATTGCCCTTAAAAGATGTCTCAAGAATTTTCTTTATTTTATATGCTTATGTTATAATGGAATCAGTAACTACAACTTTTCCCTTTGGGCTTAATAACCAAGGAGACCAATACAAAAAGCATTTCCTAGCGGAAAGGGATAAAAGGCAAGTGGTTTGAATGGTTTTCCTGCAGTCCTAGAGTAAAGACCCACATCACTGGCAAAGGGTGATGCAATGGTTTCAGTTATTAGGAAAATCACTCATGACAAGCAATAGAAACTTCAATTTTTAAGGGAAAGCTAAGTATGAAAAACTTTCCCTAGTGCCTTGTGATCACCAAGGAAGCAAGCTGTAGAATTCATAATGACTAAAGTTTCTGGAGTCATGACAGACTGCCTCGATGAGACCCAGGACCGTCTCCAGAAGTAGCCTGTTCTCCTGAAATCCTCTAGAGCAGAGGACACTAAGAATACAATTCTCTGGAGAGGAAAAGAAGGCAATATTGGTATTCGGGGGCATTTGGCAACTCAGTGGCTTGTGCTTGGATGGCTGAAACTTAAAATTACTATGCTAAACTCAGCAAGTAATAAATCTATAGACCTAATAGTCTTCCTGCAAACGACTTTCTCTTTTGCCTTGTCCTAAAAAGAAAAGTATAATTTTACCTTTGTCTTCTCTCTTTAAATTGTTCATCATTGCTTTAGTATGCAGAAGTGAATTTGTGTTTTATTACCAATCTCAATTTCCACTGTTTTCTGAACTGCAGTTTCATAGCAGTTTGTCAATATTATCTTTCTAAAAGAAACCAAGCAAACTGCCAGGATGTATTTTTAATGGTCTCCTGGTGATAATTAAAATGTCATTTATGAAATAATAGCCTGCTTGTATTACCAGACTTCAAGTAACTGCTCAGTTTTACTTATACTGCATTGCTCTTTCCATATTGAAGACCTATAATTAAAGCAATTGAAGAATGCTATATTTCTTTAAGTGTAATAAAACTGCAGAAAATCTAGCATGTACCTTCTTAGGATGGCCTCATTTGTGAAGCTGTGGAATTTAGATCGCACTTTCATTCTTCCCTGCCAAATCTACCACTATTGGGAAGGGTGAGGAATTAGATTCCATAAATTATTTTAATGTTGCCACCAGGAAATTCTGCTTATTCTTATAGTAGAGAAGTGGTGGTAGCATAGGGTGTAGAGTAGAGTAGAGTAGCATAGAGTAGGGTAGAGTAGAGTAGTATAGAGTAGAGTAGCATAGAGTAGGGTAGAGTAGAGTAGCATAGAGTAGGGTAGAGTAGAGTAGCATAGAGTAGAGTAGCATAGAGTAGGGTAGCAGTATTTTGAGAGTAAAGGTAGCATAGTAGCTAAGTACACAGGTTCTGAATCCATGTTGCCTGTGTCCAAATCCCAAATCCATCCCTTGTCAACCAGGTACATTCTCATCAAGTTGCTTAATTACCCTATTCTCAATTTGTTCTTCTGTAAAATAGGGATAATAGTCCCTCCCTCATCAAGGCTTTTGAAAGTCAATTGATGTCAAATGCCTGACACATACTAAATAAGCACTGTGCAATTGTGAAACATTATCATCATCATCAACAACAACATCATCATTATCAAGATCAGAAAAATACTTGCTCGGTGAATTTTTGAGGGTCCACTTCAAAATACTCTGGGTCAGACCTTGTAAAATTACCAAGGAACAGCTCTGAGGTAAGTCACAAGAAATAACGATTCTTTTTGAGTTAAGCACGTAGGAATCTTTTTATAAGAAATCACTGGTGTGGCCTGCTGGGATGAGCCCTGTCCTGGTAGTCAGGCGGCCTGGGAATTCCAACTTGCTCAGCTTACTGATGTGAGGCAAGTCATTTGTCCTCTGTCAGCCTCATTTTCTTTACTTGTAAAATGAGGTGTTGTACGAGATGAATTCTGAGGTACTTTTCAGCTCCAATGTCTTGTCTTTATAATCAGTTCTTTGTAAATGAAATCACATTTTGAGTGCACTGGGGAAAATTGCCACTTAAAAGAGAACACTGTGATGACTGGAAATTGCTTTGCTATGGCAAATGCTCCCTGTTGATGCTGGCTTATAAATGTGGCTGTTCAAAACTCAAGTTTATTTACAGCCAGCACACCTATGTTGCTGTCCCACAAATGCCTGAAATGGGAAGAAAAATGCTCTAATACAAGCTGTACCAGGCTTGCCATCTTGTCTTGGCAAGATATGAGTACACCTGGATGATGCAAGTTGCTGGAGACGATCTTAGCACACTTCTTCAGTCCTGGAGTGTTGCCTGGATTCTAACTTCCATTTGTGCATATGTTCCTGCCTCTTCCTCCTACTGAGTCATCTCCCCTCCTACACACACACACACACACACATGGGCTTGTATTAACTATGCATATTTTATATCACCCAAGGGATTTTGAAGTTATTAATTAAATTAAATTCACTCCTTGGAGGAAAAACCTATACAATACACATGAATTCAGGCTTTGAAAGTAAACATTTAATTTTTCTGTGCCAAAGAAAATGAAAAGGGAAGAAATATAATAATTGAGATTAAAATGTTCTTCTGGATAATTGTCACATAACAAAGATGATAATTAAAGTGTAGGAAGGGGATAAAAGAGAACTAACTGAATAAGCACCTATTTTGGGAGGCCCCTAACATTAGATGTTTCTCATGAATGTTTTATTTTATCTCTAGAAGATAAGCATTATATTCCCTAGTTTACTTTTTAAAAAACATTCCATAGAGATTTCTTGTTCAGGTCCCACGCAGCCAGTAAATACTGGAGCAATAGAATGTGACATCACCAGAACAAGCTTCATTCTGTTTCCTGGATGACTTCAAGACACCCATCTTATACTCTGCTTTGTTCATCTGCAACCAATATAATTAAAACCCATTTTAATATGTAAATTTATATTTTATGGACTAATAAGATTGTAAGTTCGGGACCTTTAACTTCAAAAGAGGCATTACCACATTTGCTGAGAAATTTACTTTGAATTACCATATGCTTATAATTTTGAGTTTGGGGATGATGCTTTTGTGCTACTGTGAAATATTTGCTACCTACAGTTGAAATCCAGACAAAAAGCAGAGAATGATACCTGACACCAGTAAATAAAATGCCATCAGATGACAAGAGCTTAACCTACTGACTGAAGCCTCCCATCCAAAGAAAATTCAGTTGGATTTTACAAAGGTGATTAATTTTATTTGCAAATGCACTCCAGAAAACACTTCTGTTTCAAATGTTTTTTATTTTTTAGTTATTGTTTAGTTATTTATTTTTAGAGCGGGAAAGGGAGGGAGAGAAACAACGATATGTGACTTCCCCTCACCTGCCCGCTACTGGAGGCCTGGCCCACAACCCAGGCATGTGTCCTGACTGGGAATCGAGCTGGCAACCCTTTGGCTCATAGGCAGGGCTCAGATGCTTTTTAAAAAACAATATCTGAAATGGATTTAACTAGAAATTACAGATAGTGCTAGGTAGTAAGAACTGAACATTTTTGAATGAACTGTAATTTAGGTCACAAGGATACATATAATAAGCAATTTATAAATAAAACACACATATAAGTGCTACATGATTCTTTTTTGAGCTTCCTGCCATTGCTCTCTTTCAGCCCTGGTAAAAGATCTTAGCCAGAATACCCATTATTAAACAAAAAGAAAAAAGGTTATTTTTTAAAAAGAAAAGAGATAGGAAGTGTTGGGAAGGATGCGGCGAAGCTGGAGCCTTGTGCAATGATGATAGGCATGTAAAATGGTGTGGGTGCTGTGGAGCACTATGAAACTTCGTCAGAAAATGATAATGAGCATTACTACATAACCTGGCAATTCCACTTCTTTATATATACGCCAAAGAACTGAAAAGGCCTGAAGAGGTATTTGTACACCCATATTTAAAACAGCATTAATTACAACAGCCAAAATGTGGGAACAATTCTCGTCCCTCCACAGATTAATGTATCAAAAATTAGGTGTGTACATACAATCAAATATTATCCAGCCTCAAAAAGGAAGGATCGTCTGACACAGGCTACAACACGGACGAACCTTGAGGACTTTATGCTAAGTGAACTAAGCCATTCACAAAAGACAAATACTGTATGATTCCACTTTCATGAGGTATATAGAAGAATCAAAGTCATAGGAAGTAGAATGGTGATTTTCAGGGGCTGGGAGGAAGGGAAAATGAAGAGTTATTGTTTAACAGATACAGAGTTTCAGTTTGAAAAGATGGAAAAATTCTGGAGCTAGGTGGTGATGATGGTTGCACAGCAATGTGTGAATATACTTAATGTCGCTGAACTGTATGCTTTCGAATGATTAAAATGGTAAACTTTACGTTATGTAAATGTGTGTATACATACATACATATATCTATATATACATGTATCTGTAAAGACACATATATACCGTATATACATGTATGCACATAGATATATGCATATATGTATGTATATGTGTGTGTGTGTATATATGTATGTGTGTATATATGTCACATTTTTTTAAAGTGAAAGTTGGGCGGAAGAATAGTGCATAAGGGATTATCATTAGTTAAGTCAACCTTGGTGCCTAAATCAGAATTTACCCATATGAAAACTTTCAGCCTTGATT
Source organism: Micronycteris hirsuta (assembly GCA_004026765.1). NCBI lineage: Eukaryota > Metazoa > Chordata > Mammalia > Chiroptera > Phyllostomidae > Micronycteris > Micronycteris hirsuta. The sequence goes on along the minus strand of PVJI01009863.1, from coordinate 19,108 downwards.
TCTTCACATATAAAATGTAATGAACTGGGCTTCTGGCCAAGATGGAGGTATAGGTAGACATGCTTCGCTTCTTCACATGACCAAAAGAAGGACAACAACCAATTTAAAAACAAAAAACAATCAGAACTGCCAGAAAATCGAACTGTATAGATATCCAATAAACAAGGAGTTCAAATAGAAATATTCATCCAGACTGGAGGAGGGGTGGAGACAGGAAGTTGGGACCACGAGGACATGTGACACGGCAGTGGCTGGCTGACCGAGATATCCCACATTTGCATGTGAATAAGCCTGGAGGAACCACTGGGGATCAAGACAGACCACACAACCCGGGATTCCAGCATGGGAAACTAAAGCCTCAAAACCTCTGGCTGTAAAAATCTGTGGCAGTTATGGTGATGGGAGAAGCTCCCAGTCTCACAGGAGGGTCCATTGAAGGGACCCATATGATCCTACAATATACACAAGCACACCCACCCAAGAATCAGCAACTGAAAGGGCACAGTCTACTTGTGGGGAGTGGGGGAAGTGACTGAAAGCAGGGTGAGAGCCAAGCAAGCGGCACTGTTCCCTCTCTGACCCCTCCCCCACATACAGTGCCACAACACAGAGAAGTGGGTTTCCCCACCCTGGTTCCAACCTAAGGCTCCACCCCTTACAATATAACAGGTGTGCCCAGACAAAGAAATATGGCCTAAATGCAAGAACAGATCAAAACTCCACAAAAACATGGACAAAGCCAAAGCAGGGTAGGATCAAGTGTGGGAGATGGGGATGACTGGAATTGGGGGGAGTGGAGGGGGGAAAATGGACAAAACTGTACCTGAACAACAATAAAAAAAGAAAAAAAGCTCCAGAAGAACTAAGTGACAAGGAGATAACCAACCTATCAGATGCAGAGTTCAAAACACTGATAATCAGGTTGCTCACAGAAATGGTTGAGTGTGGTCACAAAATAGAGGAAGAAGTGAAGGCTATGCCAAGTGAAATAAAGCAAAATATACAGGAAACCAAAAGTGAAGGGAAGGAAACTGGGACTCAAATCAACAACTGGAACAAAAGGAAGAAGTAAACATTCAACCAGAACAGAATGAAGAAAAAGAATTCAAGAAAAGAAAAAAAGAAGAGAGGCTTAGGAACCTCTGGGACAACTTTAAACTTTCCAACATCTGAAGCAGAGGGGTGCCAGAAGGAGAAGAGGAAGAGCAAGAAATTGAATGCTCATTGGAAAAAATAATGAAGGAGAACTTCCCCAATCTGGAGAAGGAACTAGATATGCAAGTCCAGGAAGCTCAGAGAGTCCCAAACAAGTTGGACTCGAGGAGAAACACACTAAGACACATTATAATTAAATTAACCAAGATTAAAGATAAGATTAAAAGCAGCAAGAGAAAAGGAGACAGTTACCTACAAAGGAGTGCCCATAAGACTATCAGCTGTTTTCTCAAAAGAAACCTTACAGGCAAGAAGGGGCTGGAAAGAAGTATTCAAAGTCATGAAAAGCAAGGACCTACAACCAAGATTATTCTATCCAGCAAAGCTATCAATTAGAATGGAAGGGCAGATAAAGTGCTTCCCAAAAAATGTAAAATTAAAGGAGTTCATCATCACCAAGCCCTTATTATATGAAATGTTAAAGGGACTTATATAAGAAAAAGAAGATCAAAACTATGAATAATAAAATGACAAAAAAAACTCACAACTATCAACAACTGAACCTAAATAACAAAAACAAACTAAGCAAACAACCAGAACAGAATCACAGAAATGGAGATCACATGGAGGGTTATATGTAGGGAGGGGAGAATGGGGGACAAAGGTACAGGGAATAAGAAGCATAAATGGTAGGCACAAAACAGACAGGGGAGGATTAAGAATAGTATAGGAAATGAAGAAGACAAAGAACTTATGTTTAGACCCATGGACATGAACTAAGGGAGGGGAATTCTGGAGGAAGGGTGGGTGCAAGACAGAGGGGGAGAAAAGGGAGAAAAAATGGGACAACTGTAATAGCATAATCAATAAAATATACTTAAAAAATACAATCCAATGTTAATGAGCTGGGTTGCATGCCTGAAACTAATATAATATTGCAGGTCAACTGTAATTAAAAAATAAAATATATTTAATAAAAAAATAAAATGCTAGCGATGGTGCCAGATTTGTACTTGTTTGAAATAAATAAATCACTGGATAATCATAGGGAAAAAGGCTCTTAGCTGGGACTCCTTTTGTGAGTCCGTAGTTTTTTCTACTTTTCTAGTTTCCATAGCTCAGCTGGCTGAATTCCTTCCTATTTCAGAAATGAAATGCTAATTGCATAGAATTCTTCAATTGTCCAAAGTTGGAAAAAACTAACATTGCTGAGTACTTACTATATGCAGGTGTTGGGATGATGTTCTACATAAGTGATCTCTTGAATGCAAAAGAGGTTAAACTGTTCCAATTTTGCTGAGAGTAAAAAGCCAAGAAAGGCTAAGTAACTTGACCAAGTTTGTTCTTTTTGCTGCGTTCAGAAACAATTTGATGGTGGAATCCATATATGAATCCAGGCCATTGCCTTAAAATGGAAAAAAACAACAGGATAAAAGGGGCCGAAGTTTACTGTTAATTGAATGACAATAGTATATTAATCTAGGATCCAGATTTCCTGTATTCACCATTCCCTGGATCCAAATAATGTTCATGAGAAGGAGCCCATTTTGTGTAGTTTATCTGATCATGCAAGGTGGCTAAACTAAACTCAATCTGTCTTCTCCATGTATTCCCATTCCCCTCCGAAAGTATCTCTGGTGGCATAAGGTAGTATCACATCCATGCTCACAAACCGGTGCCGTCAGTCACTTGGTATCAACTGCACAAAATGTTGCTGTGACTCCCCCTGGGTACCTCTTGTCACCACTTCCCATGGTCTTGCCACTTGTGTGCCAGCTGCCATATACCACCAGCCACTAGCCACTCTTCACAGGTGCTGCCATGCCTGCTTCACACTGCCACTGGTTGTGAACACCCCTTCCCCATTCACCAGGTTCCACAATCTCCCCTATGTACCTGTGCTGCTGCCACTTCTCCTTTTAGTCACATTCTCAGCGACGGACCCTCTGGCAAAGAGTACCACCTTATATTATTGGTCACTGCTGTTCTTTTGAGTACGGTCACCACTGCAGTGAAGCCTTTAGATATCCAGTGCTTGTTCGAGGAGAAAAATCCTCTCTTTCTTTCTGAATAACTCCTTTAGAAGAATACCAACTTGAGCCCGCCCATGTCCTAAAGTCGAACAGGGTTTTAGTGAAAGAGACTTCTCAGGTTATATTCACACTCCTCTGTCTCCCTTAGAATAGGGGGGTTAGCCTGTGAAAGATTTGAATGGCAGACTTCAACCTATCTGCAAAACCATTCTACCCTACTGACTTTGACAGCATTATTAGTTCAAATTAGATGTTTCCTCAGAAAGTCTTTTTCTCTAGGCTTCTTTTTTCTTCATTCCAATAGTGTCCTGGGTAGCCTGCATCACCATGTCAGCAGACTATTTGATATACATTTGAATTCTAGCAGCAGGCACAGCTTAGACCCAGCCTAGGCATCCCACTACACATTTTCAGTCTCAGTTAAAATCTCACAAAAACCCAGTTAGGTACATATTATTGTTTTCATGTTGTAGATAAGGAAATTGAATGGCTAAGTGACTTGCCATTAAACCACGAAGCTATTAACATCAAACATCAAAACAGCTAGTTCGTGGCAGAATCAACATTTGAGTCAAGGTCTTCTGACATCCGCAGCCAGACACTTTATCAGCAGCCTGCCTCTCCTCCCAGGCTCTGGGCCATGCTCATAAAGTCCCAGCTACCTGCCTCAGTCACACGGCTCAGCAGCAATATTTCTCAGGTGATGGCTATGACTACCCCTAAATGACTGCTGCACTAAGTCTACACTGCATCTTCATCATGTGTACATGTCTCTTGTGCTCTACCCCATGGTGACGCTGTGCAGGTAGCTTTTCAGAAATTCAGAATTTTATGTGGGAAAATAGTGTTTCCTTTTATGAGTGCTGCCAGACTGCTCCCACATTTATTAGTCTAACACCTCGTTCTTAAAGTTGACTCCTGCTCTAATTGAAAAACCTCCATTTTTCAATTAAATGTCCCCTAGGGCTGAACTTATTCCAAAGCCGTTCAACTGATCTGTGACTCTCATGTTTAACTTTTTCATTGTGGAGAAATATATATGTGTGTGTATATATATATATTGTGGAGAATTATATATATATATATATATATAATTATATACATATATATACATATATATATATATATATACACACACACACACACATACATATATTTGTTTTGTTTTTTCCAATCTGATGTTGGTTATGTAAACTTCCTATCAGAAAACTGTGCTTAGTGACCTCTCTCACTTAGAAGCACTTAATATAATTTATTCTCTAAGGGCATTTGGGCTCATGACAGAAGTTTCAATTGTCTCCATTTGGCTCCCCTTGAATTCTCCATCATAAGGACTCAATTAGCATAGACGAGAGAAATGAGACTGACCTTTAGGTTATTATCTAATTCTCTTCTGCCAATATATGCTTGTGCTCTTCAGTACAGTCCAGAATATTACTGATTCTAATTATAAATTTCTCAAGTGATGGTCCTTTCGCCCAAGGGGATTAAGTTAGTACTTTCAGATATTTTGGCTGTTCCTTGAAGTATTCAGCTTGAATCTAACACTGTCTTTTATTACATTGGTTCCTGGTTGATATTGTTTTCTGGGAGATGTATTTTTAGTTCACTGATGTATTATATTTGGGTGAAATTTTTCATTTTTATCATTTCTGAAAATGCTTACATTTCTCATAATAACTTTTGGGGTAAGAACAGCTCTTTACTCTGAGAAGTCTGAGATCTATTTTATATATCTTTTGGTATAAAGTTTTTTAGCAAGTTATCTCAAGGTGGGTCATTAAAAGTAACTCTTCTTCTCTATAATAGAATATAGTGGTATCTGATATTAACTTAGAGTTTTCACTCATGATGAAGGAACCGTAGAATTTTAAGTCTGGATAAAGGTAAGCAGCCACTAACTTAGGGGCAACTTGTCGCACACACTTTATTGACAAAGAAGGAAACTGAGGCTCCTAGATTTTGAGTTATTCAAGCCCTCCTGAAGTCATGGCAGAGTCATGTTCAGAAACACAGATCTTTGTAAAGTATTATATGTGGTGGGTTTTCCCCCTTTTCCTCTTCCAAAGTCAAACTAAAACACTGGCCCCGTTCTCTACAAGTTTACATTAGTATTCTAGTTAACATAGTGCTAGCTGCTGTAAGAAATATGTCCTAGAATCTCAGTGCCTCAACACTATAAAAATTTACTTCTTGCTCAAGCAACAAGACACTGAAGGTGTTCCTGGCTTGAGACCTCTCTTTCAAGTGTTCACTTAGGGATCAGACCCCCCCCTTCCCTCCTCTCTACCATCTGCCGCTTATGGCTCCTAATCTGGAGTTGTCTCCATTTGATTTGTAAGGGGAAAGTCAAGGATTGCCTAGGAAGTCAGTAAGAATTAGTCCGGAAAATGGCACACAGTACTTTCATCCACATCTTACTAGAAAACAGGCTTTGGTTTTCCCTCTACACCCAAGTCGCAGTAGTCTCCCTTCATGTTGCAGAACCATTTACAGACCCCAACTGGACACTTTTCGTTCAGTGAGGAAGAGAGGTGTATCCAGATCGAATGTCTGTCTGCCATGAATGCTCTTGTCCTCCTTCACTTTCCACCTGGTTGCTCTTAGAATCTTTCTGTACCATGTACCTGAAGACTGTATGAAGAGTATGTAATATACTACCTTTCCCTTGTCAAGCCATTTTTAAAATCTAGTTTATTTTGATGAACTGAACAAGAAAGCTCCACTTATGCTACCTAATCATGTAAATATTGAGAAGAAAATTCATCAGTACATAATTTAGTCTGTAATTTTTCTCTTGAAAAAACTGTTAAGGGAAAGACTCCTTTCTAAAGAGCACAGTTTATCCTTCCTACTGCTAACTTACAGCCTAAGGTCTAACCAGTATTGGCTATACATCTTTACACCTTTCTGGTGGTGTTGCATCACTGGGAAGCATGAAACTTGAATGGATAGAAAAGAATGCTAATGTCAGGGATTGTGTGTATGTGTATATGGCCCTGACAGCATCAGGAAGCAACCCCCTTAGATAGAGGAAGATGCTGCCTTTGCTTCCTGTAGTTGGAGAAGGCCAGGCAGCCTGAGGTCATGGTTGTGGTCAAGCTGCTTGTTCATCTCCTCCCACTCTCAAGCCTGGGCCCACAGCTAGCTCTGCCTCAGGGTCTCTGCATAGATATTTCTTCCACCAAGTGTGAGCTGATACTGAGATTTTAGCAGGTATAACCTCATCTCTTTCTGTGTTTTCTTGATCATTTCAATAAAAAGTAAAAAATGAAGTTATGTATTTGATGCCACCCAATATCATAGTTTAAAAAGACTGTAATTGAGAATGAAATTTTTTATAGGAAATAAATTGGGCATCCTATTGACATGTGCTGTGAACTGTGATCATCTGCTCTCATATTATCATTACCTAGGTGGAGATGGAAAAGGAAGTGCAATATTAGTTTGTCTAATAAATAGACAAGCCAGACTGAACTATTTTATGTTTCTGATTTAAAATAATTTTAAATCATGAACAATATTGCTTATGTTTATCCTTATCAAATGTTTAATAGAAATAGAAAAACCTGCCCTCTATGGTCTTGTTGATCTGAATGCACTATGTGTAAGCCTCAGAATACACTTAAGATTTCTACAAGGTATTTCAAGGGTTATCTGCAGAACTAGTTAAAGTTCTTCTGACCAGACTTGGCAGATAAGGATGATCATGAGGATGCTGGACTATTTCCAATTTTGTATCTGTAAGTTATGCTGAAATTTGATGTTCTGAACCTTGCCCATATCTCAGTTGGGATGAAGTATCTTGATTCTTATTATCATGCCATGAAGCCTGTCTACATACATATATTTACCAATAGAAAATGATTGTCAAATAATAGCTGTAGATTGTTTTATGATTAACATGTAGCTGAACATGCAACTAATCTAGGTAAGAGCTGTAACAGAATGAAGTATTAATCATTGTTAGTCTTATTTTTTCATTTAATCTATAATATTTCCATCCTAAATAGTTTTGTGATAATATTGCTCTGGCTAGTAAGTGATTTTTTTAAGGTGGTATTCAATTTTTAGGTTTTGTCATTTTAAAGTTTTTGAGAAGAATCTCAAAAGATACACATACATAACCACACACACAAAAACACACATATACATTCACTGTATTAATTACAAGTAATGTTTTCCCTAACTGTATTTTATAAATTTTTTTTGAGAATATTTGTAGTAATTCATTTAATCATTTGAAAACTTAATTATATGCCAAATGTACAATATTGGGTATTGGAAACTAATAGATAAGTAGTTGGTCCCTGCATTCAAGTATCTTTTTTAAAAATTTTTATATATTGATTTTTAGAGATTGTGAGAGAGAGAGAGAGACATTGATTTGTTATTCCACTTATTTATGCATTCATTGGTTAATCCTTGAGTGTGCCCTGACCAGGGATCAAACCAGCAACCTTGGCATATTGGGACAGTGCTCTATCCCACAGAGATACCCGGCTAGGGCTACATTCAAGTATCTTAAAATTTACTTGGAAACAGACAGTTAAAATAATAATCCAAACATCCATCCATCTAGTCATTCATTCATCTATCTGACGAGTATTAAGCACCTTCTTCTCTCAGTCACAGTGTCCGCTCCCGGGCGTATAGCTGTGAGAGATCAGCATTGCTGCAGTCTTCATGGACCCTGAGGTCTACCAGGGAGGCTGGATGTGTTCATGATTTGACCTGTGGAAAGTCTCAGTTAGTCTATGAGACCACTGTGGAGGATGTCCCCGGAAGAAGGATTTGCAGTGAAGACAAAAGTTATTTGGAATTGCCTCTAGAAAACCAAATAAGTAAATACTTAACCAAGAAGATGAGGCTATGGGATCTGGACATGAAAGTTTCCTTTGGATCCATGGGGGCATTCTTGTTTTGTTCCTGCCTGTGGTTAGCCCAGAGAAATAAATGCCCTGCTCTCCCACTGAGAGTCAGGGACAGTGCTTAATGAGGTAATTAGCAATTCAAATGGAGGCACAATAGGTGTTAACACCCTCACATCCACAGTTCCACAAGCAGAGTAAGACAGTACACTCAATTAAGAATGTGCAAAGGGGTTCCCTTTCTTTTTTAAATTTATTCTTATTTATTTATCTTTTATTTATTTTTATTTTTATTGTATTTTTCCATTACCATTTATCTCCCTTACGCCCTCTTCCATCTACACCCACCCCCTACCCCTAAATCACCACACTGTTGTCCATGTCCATTATGTTTTTTTCTTTTTTGCTTCATCTCTCCACACCCTAACCCACCCCCCTCAACACACACACAAGAGCTGTCAGCTTGCTCTCTGTCTATGTGTCTGTCTCTATTTTGCTTGTTAGAGCAGTTTGTTCATTAGGTTCCACATATGAGTGAAATCATATGGTATTTGTCTTTCTCTGACTGGTTTATTTCACTTAACATCGTGTTCTCAAGATCTTTTGAAGCTGTTACAAAGGGTAAAATTTTCTTCTTTTTTAATTTTTTTAATATATTTTATTGATTTATGCTATTACAGTTGTCCCATTTTGCCCCCTTATTCCCCTCCACCCTGCACACCCCCTCCCACCCGCATCCCCCCACTTTAGTTCTTGTCCATAGGCCATACATCTAAGTTCTTTGGCTCCTACATTTCCTATACTATTCTTAACCTCCCCCTGTCTGTTTTCTACCTACCATTTATGCTGCTTATTCTCTGCACCTTTTCCCCCTCTCTCCCCCCACTCCTCCACTGATAACCCTCCATGTGATCTCCATTTCTGTGATTCTGTTCTTGTTCTAGTTGTTTGCTTAGTTTGTTTTTGTTTTTTAGGTTCAGTTGTTAATAGCTGTGAGTTTGTTGTCATTTTATTGTTAATTTTTTATCTTCTTTTTCTTAGATAAATCCATTTAACATTTTTTTTAGGTTTTTATTTATTTATTTTTAGAGAGAAGAGAGGGAGGGAGAAAAAGCAATGTATGGTTGCCTCTCACATGGCCCTCACTGGGGACCTGGCCTACAACCCAGGCATGTGCCCCGACTGGGAATCGAACCAGGACCTTTTGGTTCCCAGCCCGCGCTCAATCCACTGAGCTACACCAGCTGGGCCTGTTTAACATTTCATATAATAATGGCTTGGTGATGACGAACTCCTTTAGTTTTTACCTTGTCTGGGAAGCACTTTATCTGTCCTTCCATTCTAAATGATAGCTGGCTGGATAGAGTTAGCTAGGTTGTAGGTCCTTGGTTTGCATCACTTTGAATACTTCTTGCTAGTCCCTTCTGGCCTGCAAACTTTCTTTTGAGAAATTGTTACAGAACAGGGCGGGGGCACCCAATGATATACTGTTACCAAAAGGAGCCCCCTTGTGCTTCTGGGGCCCCCCACCTCGTTCTAGGTTTGTTATGCTCGCTGCCAAAGGAAAGACGTCTCTCAATGCCAGAGACTGGTGAAAAGGAAATGAATTATTTATTTTCAAGTTATACAGGCTTGGAGTAATGACTTAATGTCTCCTTTAAAATACTAATGTTCTTTAGAATACCCACAAACACACACAGTCCTTCCTTCTCCCCGCTGCCCAGTCCAGGGTACTGTATCTCAGGAAAAGAAGTAGAAGTCCGTGATTCAGGCAGCCCCTCGGTTCCGACACCATCCACTGTGTCACCACCACGATCTCCAGTTAATCCAAAGCCATGTGGCACCTTCTCACGGCCCACCAACAAGAGTCCTTTCACCCCTTTTCTTCCAGTCAAAGTCTCTCCAGCTTCCTAGGCTGCGTGGCAAAGGGAGCAACCCCAAAGCTGCGTTGCTCTGCCCTCTGCCCATGATGTGGGGTCATTCCTGCCACAGCTGCGTGGTCCTGACTTTCCCTCCCACAGCATCTCTCCTGCATTCTTCCGAACTGCTAAGAGAGAGCTCGGCATCGCTGCTACATCTTGCTTCCCAGCTTCCTAGGCTGCATGGCAAAGGGAGCCCCAAAGCTGAGAGGTTCTCCCCTCTCGCCAAAAGCTGTGTGTTCCTCTCCTTCCCAGTTACATCTTGGGTGGAAGTCACTTCCATCCCCCCTGGCTCAAAGCAAGGCCACAGCTATTTAACATATCTATGAAACCAGTTAAAGGTTATAGATATGTTAAATGACCATGCCAGAGGTTAGCTGCAAAGCTGCTGCTATACAAAACAGCTCTGAATGGTCCTGCTCCAGGAGTCCCATCCCCTCTGCCAGTTCAGACTTGTGGAGGTGAGGACATCCTATATATATTTTTCTAATATTTCCTGGACACCTTGAGTTCTGGACCCCATTACAAATCCCTATTTGTGCCCCCCCGACCCCCACAGCTGCACCCTGTTACAAAATCAGCTGGCAGTCATATGGATACTCCTTTGTAGGTAACTCTCTTCTTTCCTCTTGCTGTTTTTAAGATTCTCTCTTTACCTTTAACCTTTGGCATTTTAATCATTATGTATTTGGTATGGTCTTCTTTCTGTCCTTCTTGTTTTGGACTCCCTGTGCTTCCTGGACTTCTCTAGTTCCTTCCCCAAATTAAGGAAAGTTTCTTTCATCGTTTTTTTCAAATAAGTTTTAAATTTCTTGCTCTTCCTCTTGTCCTTCTGGCATCCCTATGATTCAGATGTTAGTAAGTTTGGAGATGTCCCAGAGGCTCCTTATACTATCCTTGTTTTTTCAAATTCTTTTTTTCCTTCCTGCTGTTCTGGTTGAGTGTTTTTTTCTTCCTTATGTTCCAAATTATTGATTGGATTCTCAGCTTTATCCTCTTCACTGTTAGTTCCCTGTAGATTTTTCTTTATTCCACTTAATGTAACCTTCATTTCTGCCTGGGTCTTTTTTATGCTGTTAAAGTACACAGTGAGTTCCCTGAGAATCTGGATAACCAGTGTTTGAACTCTGCATCCGATAGGTTCATTTCTCCATTTTGTTTAGTTCTTCTTTTTTCAGGTTTTTTTCTGTTCTTTCATTTGGGCCATATTGTCTAATCATTTTGGCAGCCTCCCCATATTTGCTTTTGTGTATTAAGTAGAGCTGCTTCAAGTCCCTGCCTTAGTAGCATGGCCTATTATAGAAAAGTGCACCTGTAAGTTCTATGGGGCAGAACCTTAGGTAATCACCAGGGCAGGGCAATTCATTTCACCACTTCGTGAGTCTGCGTGGGGGAGGGCTTAGAGAAGCGACAGTGCTGCTGCCAGCCTCTGGATTTTTGCCTGGGAGGAAGCTGTCCCCCAGCACTCACCCCGTTGCCAGTGACTTAAATTTGTCCCCGTGTGCCTCTGGTGCCCTGGTGCTAAATCCCAGAAGGGGTGAGTCTGTGTAAGTCCTAAGTCTGTGGCAGGCCCTTTTAGAGGAATCTACTACTAATATGGGAGTTTCTCCCACCGCCTCAACCCCTACAGGTGTTTTACAGCCAGAAGTTACAGGGACTTAATCTTTCTGGCCCTGGAACCCTGGACTGGGTGGTGTGGTCTAAACTGAGGTTCCTTGCTCCCAAGGTATCCCTTGCAGTTTTTATCCACCACATGTGGGTATGGCACTTCTCATTCTGCATCAAAACACTTCTCTGCACCGCTCCATGTCTCTGCACCTCTCTCACCCTCCTACTCGTCTAGATGAATGTGGACTCTTTAAATCCTTGATTGCGGGACTTCCATACACTCAATTGTCTGACAATTGTGGGTGATATTTGATGTGTAGTCTAGTTGTAATTTTTGCTGTAGTTGTGCAAGAAGACGTGTTTACCTACACATTCATCTTGACGAGAAGTATCATCATTGTTTCTCTCTCTCTCTCTTTCTCCCTCCCTTCCCCCACTCTAAAAATAAATAAATAAAATCTTAAAAAACTAAAACCTATTTAAGTTTTATTTGTGTGTTTCTTTCATTTAACCAACATAATAAAACAATACAAATAAATTGCATAAAAGATATTCTTCAGACTCTATTATTTGAAAAGAAATTTTTTTTGTTTCATATATTACTTTAATGTTTTTCGATTACACTTGTCTGCATTTTTTCCCCTCCACTCCCCCCCACCCCAACCAAGCCAACCACCCTCCCTTGCTTCCACCCTCCCCCTTGGTTTTGTCCATGTGTCCATGTTCCTGAAAACCCTTCTCCCCACAGTCCCCTCCCCCCTCCCCTCTGGCTATTGTTAGATTGTTCTTAATTTCAATGTCTCTGGTTATATTTTGCTTGCTTTATTCTTTTGTTGATTATGTTCCAGTTAAAGGTGAGATCATATGGTATTTGTCCCTCACCGCCTGGCTTACTTCACTTAGCATAATGCTCTTCAGTTCCATCCATGCTGTTGCAAAGGGTATAAGCTCCTTCTTTCTCTCTGCTGCACAGAATTCCATTGTGTAAATGTACCATAGTTTCTTGATCCACTCATTTGCTGATGGGCACTTAGGTTGTTTCCAGCACTTGGTTATTGTCAATTGTGCTGCTATGAACATTGGGATGCATAGGTTCTTTTGGATTGGTGTTTCAGGGCTCTGAGGGTATAATCCCAGCAGTGGCATTGCTCGGTCAAAAGGCAGTTCCATCTTTAGTTTTCTGAGGAAATTCCATACTGTTTTCGACAGTGGCTGCAATAGTCTGCATTCCCACCAACAGTATACTAGGGTTCCCTTTTCTCCGCATCCTCTCCAACACTTATCTGTTGCTTTGTTTATGATGGCCATTCTGACCATGTGAGGTGGTATCTCATTGTGGTTTTAATTTGCATCTCTCTGATGGCTAGTGATGCTGATTCATATGTTTCTGGGCCCTCTGTATGTCCTCCTTGGAGAAGTGTCTTTCAAGTCTTCTGCCCATTTTTATTTGTTTTGTTTTGGGTTTTTTTGTCTTCCTGGAGTGGAGTCATATGTGTTCTTTATATATTTTGGAGATCAAACCGTTGTCTGAGCTATCATTGGACAATATGTTTTCCCATACTGTTGGTTCTCTTTTGATTTTAATACTGTTTTCTTTAGCTATGCAGAACTTTTTATTTTGATGAGGTCCCATTTGTTTATTCTTTCCTATATGTCCCTTGCTCTAAGGGACATATCAGTGAAGATGTTGCTACAGGGAATGTCTGAGATTTTCCTACTGATGTTTTCCTCCAGGACTTTTATGGTGTCACAACATATATTTAAGTTTTTTATCTACCTTGAATTTATTTTCGTGTACAGTGTAAGTTGGTGCTCAAGTTTCTTTTTTTTGCATGTAGCCGTCCAGATTTCCCAACACCATTTGTTGAACAGGCTATTTTTACTCCATTTTATACTGCTGCTCCCTTTGTTGAAGATTAATTTGCCATAGAGACTTGGGTTTATTTCTGGGCTCTCTATTCTGTTCCATTGGTCTATCTGTATGTTTTTTTTGCCAGTACCAGGCTGTATTGATTACAGTAGCCTTGTAATACAGTTTCATATAAAGTATTGTGATCCCTCCTACTTTGCTCTTCTTTCTCAAAATTGCAGCAGATATTCGGGGTTGTTTATGGTTCCACATAAATTTTTGAAGTGTTTGTTCTATATCTGTGAAATATGCCCTTGGTACTCTGATAGGGATTGCATTGAATCTATGAATTTCTTTGGGTAGTATGGACATTTTGATGGTGTTGATTCTTCTGATCCATGTGCAAAGTATATATTTCCATTGTTTGTGTATTTCATTATTTCATTCTTCAATGTTGTGTGGTTTTCTGAGTACAGGTCTTTTACCTCCTCAGTTAGGTTTATTCCTAGGTGTTTTATTTTTCTTGCTATATCAAATGGGATTTTTTTCCTGATTTCTGCTTCTGATGTTTCATTGTTGGTATACAAAAATGCCTTTGATTTCTGGATATTGACTTTGTATCCCACTGTTTTGCCAAATTCATTTATTAGATCGAGTAGTTTTTTGGCGGAGGAGTCTATAGGATTTTCTATGTACACTATCATGTCATCTGCAAACAATGACAGTTTTGTTTCCTCCTTTCCAATTTGGATGCCTTTTATTTCCTTTTGTTGTCTGATTGCTGTGGCTAAAACTTCCAATACTATGTTGAATAGAAGTGGTGATAGTGGACAACCTTGTCTTCTTCCTGATCTTAGTGGGAAAGATTTTAGGTTTTGCCTATTGAGTCTGATGTTGGCTGCAGGTCTGTCATATATGGCCTTTATTATGTTGAGGAATGCTCCCTCTAATTCCCACTTTCCTGAGTGTTTTTGTCATAAATACGTGCTGTACCTTATCAGATGCTTTTTCCTCATCTATTGATATGATCATGTGATTATTTTCTTTGCTTTTGTTTATGTGATGTATTATGTTTATTGATTTGCAAATATTGTACCATCCTTGCATCCCTGAGATGAATCCTACTTGCTCATGGTGTGTGCTCTTTTTAATGTATTGCTGTATGCAGTTTGCCAATATTTTGTTGAGGATTTTAGCATCTATGTTCATCAGCGATATTGGCCTAAAGTTTTCTTTCTTTGTTGTGTCTTTATCTGGTTTGGGGATGATGCTGGCTTCATAAAAAGAGTCTGGGAGTCTTCCATCACTTTGGGTTTTTTGGAATAGTCTGTGAAGGATAGTCTGTGAAGAATAGAGGTTAGCTCTTCCTTAAATGTTTTGTAGAATTCTCCTGCACAAACCATCTGGTCCAGGGCTTTTGTGTGTTGGGAGTTTTTTGATTACTGCTTCAATTTCGTCTGTTTATTGGTCAGTTCAGGTTTTTGCTTCTCCTTCTTTGAGTTTTGGCAGATTATATTTTTCTAGAAATTTGTCCATTTCACCTAAGTTTTCAGATTTCTTGGCATACAGTTCTTCATAGTAGTTTCTTACAATCCTTTGTATTTCTGAGGTATCAGTTGTAATCTCTCCTCTTTCTTTTCTGATTGTGTTTATATGAGTCCTCTCTTTTTTTCTTGATGAGCCTGCTTAAAGGCTTGTCAATTTTCTTTAGCTTTTCAAAGAACCAGCTCCTGGATTCAGTTATCCTTAGAATTGTGCTTTTAGTCTCTATGTCATTTAATTCTGGTCTGATCCTGGTTATTTCCTTCCTTCTACTTGCTCTGGGCTGTCTTTGTTGTTGTTCCTCGAGTTTTTGTAGGTGTAGGGTTATGCTGTTTATTTTAAATGTTTCTATCTTTTTTAGGTAGGCCTGTATTACTATGAACTTCCGTCTCAGGACTGCCTTTGCTGTGTCCCATAAGTTCCGGGTTCTTGTGAGTTCATTTTCATTTGTTGTGAGAAACTTTTTGATTACTTCCCTAATCTCATTCTTGTCCCATTTGTTGTTTAATAGCATGCTGTTCAATCTCTATGATTTTTAGTGTTTGGGGATTTTTTCTTTGGGGTTAGTTTCTAATTTCAGTCCCTTGTGGTCGGAGAAAATACTTGGTATGATTTCAATTTTCTTGAATTTGTTGAGGCTTGTTTTGTGTCCTATCATATGGTCTATCTTTGAAAATGTTCCATGTGCATTTGAAAAGAATGTGTATTTAACTTCTTTGGGGTGAAAGGCTCTATATATATCAGTTAAGTCCATTTGATGTAGAGCATTGTTTAATGCCACAATATCTTTGTTGATATTTTCTTTGGAAGATCTGTCCATTTTTGACAGTGGGGTGTTAAAATCTCCTACTACAATTGTGTTGCTGTCAATATCTTTCTTGAAGTCCTCCAAGATTTTTTTATGTATTTGGGTGCTCCTATGTTGGGTGCATATATATTTACAATGTTTATGTCTTTTTGGTGGATTCTTTCCTTGAGTATTATGAAATGTCCTTCTGGGTCTCTCTTTATGACCTTTTCTTGAAGGTTATTTTGTCTGATATGAGTATTGCTACCCAGGCTTTTTTTTTTCTGTCCGTTTGCTCAGAAAATTTGTTTCTGGCCCTTCACTTTCATTCAGTGTAGGTCTTTTGTCTTGAAGTGGGTCTCTTGTAGGCAGCATATGTGTGGGTCCTGCTTTCTTATCCATTCAGCTATTCTATGTCTTTTGTTTGGGGCATTTAATCCATTTACAGTTAAGGTTATTATTGATAGGTACTTATTCATTGTCATTTTTTTGTACCTATGTTCCTCTTTCTCTCTCTGTTTTCCTTCCTTTCCTTTCCTTAAAGCAGTCCCTTTAGTATCTCTTGCAGAGCTGGTTTGGTGGAGGTGTATTCTTTTAGACTTCTTTCATCTGGGAAGCTGCTTATTTGGCCTTCTATCTTAATTGAGAGCCTTGCTGGGTACAATAGCCTTGGTTGCAGGCCTCTGGTTCTCATTACTTGGAATATTTCTTGCCATTCTCTTCTGGCTTGGAGTGTTTCCATTGAGAAGTGAGCTGCTAACCTTATTGGGGCTCCCTTGTGTGTTACTTCCTGTTTCTCCCTTGCTCCCTTTCATTTAAGGTTATTATTGATAGGTACTTATTCATTGCCATTTTTTCATACCTGTGTTCCTTACTCTTTCACTCTTTTTCTTCTTGTTCTTAAAGCAAACCCTTTAGCATCTCTTGCAGAGCTAGTTTTGAGGAGGTATGTGAAAGGAAAAATTTTAAATACCAAAATGATAGGTTCAGACATAAAACCTTATACAATAGTAAGCTTCTCAAGAGAAGGAGGAGATTGCGCGTGTCACAACAGTACCACAAATGAGAAATCCAGAACGATAGAGACCAGTGTTTCCCAAAATCCAATTTTGGAATCTTGACAAAGTTGTAAACAAAAGCATAAATGCATTATAGCATTATTATTGTTTTTTTTTTTTTCTCATAAAGGGCCTTTACAAAATTTAAAGGATTGTTTTTATCCTACTGTTATGGTATCTTTTACGTAAACTTTTTATTTTAGAATAGATTTAGATTTACAGAAAAGTTACATAAATAGCATCGAAAGTTCCTGTATATAGCATCTAATTTTCTGTTTTGCTGTGACCTGACTGTGTCACCTTAAAGGAGACCAGCCTAGAGTGGATCTGCCTCAGGCTGGCCTTTAATGTATGGGTTGTTGACTTCGTGCAGGAAAGATTTCACACATATGTCCAGGTGATTTTGAGAGTGCATTTATTAAAGCTGGGGACAGTGAAACAAGGAAGGGCCTGGGATATAGGAAGCAACAGGAGAGAGACTAGGTGGGGTTGTCCTTAGCTCATTGTGAAATAAAAGTCACACCAAAAGCAGTGAGCTAAGCTGGGGCTGCTGTTAACTCACTGAAGAGTCAGAGAAAAGGGGCCTTGGGGAATGTTTTGGGGGTTACCCTGGGATGAGCTGCTGCTGCCCATTGCTTCCCTGGCTGCAAGTGTCACTGGGTCTCTTAGAGTTTAGAAGATGCAAGTTTGTGGGGGAAGATAACGAGGAAGAGAAAGGCAAACTTTTTAAAGACTGGTAGTTTAGGGGAGGGCTTAGGGAGGATCACAATAGAACATGTATTAGGTTTTCTAAGTGTGCCCTTTCAGGGTCATGGTCTGTACCAATTAGTTAATGCTAGGCAAGGGGTCATTAGCCTTATAGCTGGTCTTGGCATCACCTGCCTAGTTTTACTATTTTTCTGGGCCTGAAGCTGAAATACAGCTGAGGCCTAGATATTATTTCTAGTGAGGGAGAGATCGGGGCTCTAAACCATGTGACCATCAATATGCCAGGAGAGGAAAGACCTCGCTGGGGGTGAGGTTCGGCACCATTTTGCCCATTGCTAGGCAGCTGGGGCTTTCCTCCCTGGTAACCTTCTGTTTCTGGTTGTAAATGCTCAGCCAGTTTGTTCAGCTATGTGTCTCAGTTTCCTATTTCAATTGCCAGGGAATTTTTCTAGTTTTCTACTATCCTGCCTCAAGTGCTGTCTGTACATTTTATAACTAAAATGTGCATTGAGTCATTGCTGTTAGGTAAAGTCCATACCTTACCAAGATTTCCTTAGTTTTTTCCTAATGCCCATTTTCTGTTCCACCCTGTTTACCACATTACCTTTAGCTGTTGTGTTTCCTAGGACTGTGATAGATTTTCCTTGTTTTTGCTGACGTTCAGAAGTGACTTTTGATGACTTTTTGATGTTTTGAGAAGTATTTTTCAGATATTTTATAGAATGCCTCTCAACAAGAATTTTTCTGATGCTTTTTCATGATTAGCCTGGGTTATGGGGTTCAGGGAGGAAGGCTGTGAGTGACGGAGTGCCATTTCATCACATCACATGAAGGTACACGCTGTCAATGTGATTGTGACTTGCCGCTGTTGATGTTATGCTTGATCACAAGATTGAGTGGTGCTTTCTTTTTTCTGGGGCGGGGTGGGGATGTTCTCCACTGTAGAGTTATTCCCCCCACTTCACCTTTCCATAATGCAGTGTCTGGGAAAAAGTCACCATATGCTGCTCACACTTGAGGGATGGAGAGTTATGTGGCAACTTCTATAGGGAGGTGAATCTACATAATTTACAAAGAATTCCTCAGTACAGGAGATTTGTCTGTTCTCCCCCATTTATTTATTTATTCAAACATCAATATCAGAATGCACTCATGGATATTTATTTTATACTTTGGGCTCTAATCGTATACATGGTTATTATTTTATTTCACATATTGTCCCAAGTAATAGCTCTTTTTAAATAGAACTATGGTGATAGTTGATTATTGTTTTATGTTTTTTAGTTTGTTTAATATCCTTACTGGGCCCCAAATTTTGGTAACCCGGTGTTGTTACTTTAATTGGGGAATGAGAGGACTAAGAGGAATGCACTTTTTTTTTTAACTATATTTTATTGATTATGCTGTTACAGTTGCCCCACTTCCCCCCTTCTTTTCCACCTCCCCCTTACCCCCCTTTCCCCTCCCTTTAGTTTTGTCCATAGGTCATACACATAAGTCCTTCTGCTCCTGTACTTCCTATACTATTCTAACCTCCCCCTGTCTGTTGTCTACCTCCCATTTATGCTACTTGTTCTG
>PVJI01009862.1:28870-63416 GCA_004026765.1 Micronycteris hirsuta | reverse complement strand
TAATGTATGTAAGTGTATTAATTAGACAAAATATTTCCCACAATGACACCAATTTTGACTGTCAATTAATCACTAGTACCACTTAAGTAAATAAATTTATTACAAGGAAAAGAAACACCTTAAAAAAAAAAACAATAGAAGTCTAAAAAAACATGAAAGAAAAAAGCCCTCTTGGACTCTTAGAGTTTAAACTGACATATGTCTAACTTAAACATGTTTGACCCCCCCCCCAAAAAAAAGGAGGGGGGTCAAAAAATGCCAACTAGGCTTTTATCTATCTGTAAGCTCTGTCTGTAATTGCCTTTATTCTGAATGCAAAGATTTTCAGTACTTTGATCATTATGGTTGCCAGCAACCTATATTCTCCAAGCTGAGAAACAGAAGAAAAACATGGTTTTAATTATTTTTTCCTTAGATATCAATTACATAAATAAATCTGAATGAACTTTATTGAATCTCAACTTCCCGTTGGACCAAGCATTGTAAAACAAAGAAATGGAGCTAAGATAATATCTATCAAGAATTTCAAGAGGATAAATAATAATATAATATAATATTATAATATATATAGCATAAAACATTAGTTTGGTCAGATTCTAATTTTTTCTATAGTTGTCAACACACATAAAGAGCATTATTTTTTATTAAAAAATAGAAAATAATAGACTAATTGGAGTCAACATAAAGTGTTTTTTTGTATTTCATCGAAATAATTCATAATTAGACCAGTCAGTAAGATGCCAGTCAAAGAAAGACAGGTTAGAGCTGAATAAATCAGATTACCAAATAAAAAGGAAGAAAAAAGTAGTTGGAAGAGGGCAAGCAGCAGGGGGAGGAGGAGGAGAGCAAAGGTTGTTCAATTGCATTGCTTTATGTCAATTTGAATAAAGACTAAAGTCAAATAAGAACATTTTTCCAGTTATAAAGAAGCTTCCTGGACATGGATTTGAACATTTTAATCTCTCTCTAATATTTTGTTTTGCATCAAAGCAAAACAGCAAGAATCACACATAACTAGCATTGGGATGGGGAGACCAAAGAATTCATAAATCCCAGTGAATGTAATTTCTCTGCTATTCTTGTCAAAGTTGAATGTTCATGCATTTAGTAGTGCATTTTCAGATTTTTCTATAGGACCATATTAGGGACTGGTAAGTGAAGCCACTAAACAAGAAGAAAATAAATGATGACAAGTTGGTAAAGACATTTATAGAAACATCCAAACATTTTTACTTTTAAAGGGTAACATTGTGAGGGACAAGTGACATAATATTAGGTAATGGAAATAGTATGTATAATTCTATCTACTGGAGATAAGAGAGAGACTGAGATTGGGGCTACAATTTTACATTTTTTATACTAACAGTATAACAACTGATTTATAAATGGAAAGTATAGGTTATATTTGTAGGGATATTGTCTGAAGTAGAATGTACACATCAGGATAATAAAAAAGTTCTTAAAAGATATAGATGGTATACTGTAAAAGCTAAACCTTAGTATAAAACAGTAACAAATTCTCTTTTCTTTAATTGCCATTATGACATACTTTAATTTGAACTATAAACTTCAGTAAGAAGATACTGTAGTTTTTTTTTTTTGTTGTTGTTGTTGTTGTTTGTTTGTTTCATTGTTTTTGTACATGGAGATTAGGGAGACCTCATCTAGTCATGCAAGTCCTGAAAAGCAAAGATCTTTCTCTGATTGTATTAGAAGAAGAAGTCAGCCCTGGCTGGTGTGGCTCAGTGGATTGAGTGGCAGCCTGTAAACCCAAGGGTTGTTGGTTTAATTCCCAGGCATGGCATTTGACTGGGTTGTGGGTCAGGTCCACAGTAGGGGGTGGATAAGAGGCAACTACACACTGGTGTTTCTTATTTTTTAATTTTTTTAAATCGAGTATAATTTATTGATTATGTTTTTACAGTTGTTCCATTTTTTTCTCCTTTGGCCCCTTACACCTAGTACCTCAGTTCCCTCCAGCATTCTCTAATCGAGTGCAGCCAGGGTCCCCCCAAAGAAAGGTTTGTAATGGGGTGCAGAACTTGGGGTATCCAGGAAATATAAAAATATAGGATATCCTGACCCCAAATGTCTAGATGGGGGATGGGACACATGGAGCAGAACCATTGAGAGTTATGTTGCATATCAACAGTTGGCCAGCTTCATACCTGATATGGAAAAATGGTTATTTTACATATCCATAGCAGGCTAGCTAGGGAGATGGGAGTGAATTTGACCCCTGATGTAGCTGGGAGACATCTCCCCTGGTTACATTGCTTTTGTGAGAGCTTTGAGATGGTTCCCTCCACGCCTCAAGGCCACACTTACTATGGCAATCCAGAAAGGTTGGAAAAATACAGGGATGCTGGCAGGTGTGGCCAATTGTGGGAGGAGTCAGAAATGTGGTTGCAAAGGAAGATTTGCACTAGGATTAAAACCCAGGTGTGGCAGCCATGTCGGTTGGAACCACGTGGTTTTGGGGCTCCCTTTACCATGTAGCTTAGGAAGCAGGAGAGACCATGGGAGACCTTGCAGAGAAGGAAAGGGGTGAAAGCTCTCTCTCTGGAGAGTCATGAGAAGGTACCACATGTTGTGAAATTGAGAACTGGAGATCGTGGTAACACAGCTGAAGGTGCTGGGGACTACGGGATACCTGCCAGCCAAGCACAGATTACTGGGAAAAACTGGAACTAGCTGAGCCATGGACTTGTATTTTTCCTGAGATACAGTACCCCTGACTGGCCTGACTTCGCAAAGTGGGGAAGGAAGGATTGTGTATGTCTTTGGGTGTTTTAAGGGACTTTGAGTATTTAACAGTGACGTTAAGTCATAACTCTAAACCTGTATAACTTTTCAATAAATAGCTCCTTTCCTTTTCACCAAACTCTGGCATTGAGAGCTATAATTCCAATTTCCAAGGGCAATAGGTAAGGTGAAACTGGTACAAAGGGACCCTAGGAGGGGGAATCCATTTGGTAACAGTATCTTGTCCCCTCCCCCATGGGGCCATTCTGTAGCAAATCCACCCCCCTTAATTCATGTCCTTGGGTTGCACATATAAGTTCTTTGGCTTCTCCATTTCCTATACTATTCTTAACCTCCTCCTGTCTATTTTATACCGACCATTTATGTTTCTTATTCCCTGTACCTATTCCCCCATTTTCACCTCTCCCCCTCCCCATTAATAATCCTCTATGTGATTTGCATTTCTATGATTCTGTTCCTGTTCTGTTCTTTCCTTAGTTTGTTTTTGTTTTTTTAGGTTCAATTGTTGATAGTTGTGTTTATTGTCATTTTACTATTCATATTTTTGATCATCTTCTTTTTCTTTGATAAGTCCCTTTAACATTTCATATAATAAGGGCTTGGTGATGATGAACTTTTTGAACTTGATATTATCTGGGAAGCACTTTATCTGCCCTTCCATTCTAAATGATAGCTTTGCTGGATAGAGTGATCTTGGATGGAGGTCCTTGCCTTTCATGACTTTGAATAATTCTTCCAGTCCCTTCTTGCCTGCAAGGTTTCTGTTGAGTAAATAGCTGATAGTCTTATGGGGACTCTTTTGTAGTCTGTTTCCTTTTCTTTTGCTGCTTTTAAGATTCTCTTCTTCTCTTTAATTTTGGATAATGTAATTATGATGTGCCTTGGTGTGTGCTTCCCTGGATACAACATCTTCGGGAATCTTCTGAGCTCCCTGGACTTCCTGGAAATCTATTTCCTTTGCCAGACTGGAGAAATTATCCTACATTATTTTTTTCAAATAAGTTTTTAATTTCTTGTGCTTCCTCGTCTTCTTCTGGCATCCCAATGATTTGGGCATTGGAACATTTAAAGTTGTCTTGGAGGTTCCTAAGCTTCTCATTTTTTTTGAATTCTTATTTCTTCATTCCATTCTGGGCGTATGCTTATTTCTTCCTTGTGTTCTAAATCATTGATATGACTCTCGATTTCCTTCCCTTCACTGTTGGTTACCAATACATTTTTCTTTATTTCACTTTGCATAGTCTTCAGTTTTTCCTCTATTTTGTGACCATGCTCAACCATTGTTTTGAACTCCGAATCTGGTACGTTGTCTATCTCCTCATTGCTTAGTTCTGTTTTTGGAGTTTTGATCTGTTCTTTCATTTGGGTCATATTTTTTTGTCTTGGCAAAACTGTTATGTTGTGACACTGTAGTTTCTTTTTTTTTTTTTTTTTAATGATAGCATACTTTATTTCCAGTAAGCTAAGAAATTATGCGAAAACCTAAGCTGTCCTAGTTTCATCAAAATAAATTTAAGAAATTACTATTTGTAGAAATAGAACCTCCTAGCAGAATCAGTGAGTTAAACAGTCTTTCTAGTAATATTCTTTATGTTTTACCATCTTGAGAATTCTCTCTTTCCACTGCATTAGAGAATACTGATATTAGGCTGAGCTTATTCGATCGACTCTTGGTTATTGGAAATATACACCTGAAACATATATAATCTTATTAACCATTGTTACCCCACTAAATTTCATTTAAAAATTAAAAAAAAAATGATACAGCTTAGTATTCATTTCAACATTTCTAAACTGTGATGTCTGTGGGTACAAAAGCAATAATGATTGGCACTTTTTTTTTTTGTCATTGTTAAAGATAAAAGTTTTAGCTCTGGCTAGTATAGCTCCGTGGATTGAGTGCTGAACTGTGAATCAAAGAGTTGCTGGTTCGATTCCCAGTCAGGGCACATGCCTGGGTTGCAGGCCAGGTCCCTGGTCGGGGGCACATGAGAGGCAAGCACACACTGATGTTTCTATCCCTTTCTTGCTCTCTCCCTTCCTCTCTCTCTAAAAGTAAGTAAATAAAATCTAAAAAAATTTTAAAATAAATATGCTATATAAGAATAAAAGTGTTGTTTATGATCTATACTCACAGATATTACATTAAGAAGAAAAATTACCAGCCATTATTTAAGAAAATTTATTGATTTAAAATTTAAAAAATATGATCAAATAGTTAATAGTAAAATGTATACATAGCTTCATTTTTATAAAATTACATTAAGAATTTGAGCAGAAAATTGGTAAACTTATAAAAATTAGATTAAATTTCCCAAGACTAATTCATGTTTTAATATAAACATATTAAAATGAACTATTTAACAGTTGCCTTCTATGAAACATTTTGTCAGGCCTTTATTAACTTTTGTTGATACCATCCTTACTATCACTATTATCTTGATTTAGTTCAGGATTTTAGAGGAAAAGTAACATAAGCTATGCATACTAAGATCGTTCCATGAATGGTGGGCAACTGTTCATGGTCCTTGGGGAAAAAAAAAAAAAAGAAGAAGTATAAAATAATTGATCTTTTGGTTGGTAAAATTTAAATACTAAACTTTCTGGTATTACAAGTGATCTTTAATACTTAGGTATTTTCTATAGCATTGGTAAATTATTGCGAATCTGGTTCACGCATTGTGTGTGATATATGTTGAATTTTGCCTAATATAGAATTAACATTAATATAGAATATCATATTGTATTACTAATGTTCTTTACATCAAAAATTCTTTTATTTTAACTTTTGAGGTGAGCCATGTAAAAGAAACCCATTGCCACCCTTTAAGTGAAAATATTTAGGTAATTTCATGCTTAAAACTTATCTGCGTATATACAGTGGGTATGAACCATAATTTCATGCTAAAAACTTATCTGCGTATATACAGTGGGTATGAACCATAATTTTTTATATATGAGGAAAGATGACATACAAAACCCTGTTGCATAAACCTTAAAGAATTTAACCTTAAATCATCCACTGAGTTATTTAGTATTTGTTAAGCACCAAGCAAGTGCTAGCTATGCATGGTGATAAGATTATATTCATGGACTGATAACAGATAAAGTCCTGTCTTGAAATTACTTAATGATTAAGGAGTAGAGGGTAACTAGAAACAATGCAGATTCTACATAATAATAAATAAATGAAGATCATGTTTTTTAGTTACATAAGAGAGTGAAGAAGCTTGAAACCTTTAGAAGAGTAGAAATCTCTCATTTGCAAATTTCATTCTGTGCAGTTTCATGGAGTACCTCTTTTAATTCCACTTCTCAGAAAATAAGATAAAAGGAGAATATAAACCTGCTACACACTTAAAGAAGAAACTAGAGTATTTTGTGTTTTCTCAAATAGACATATTATATTTTAAAAATATAAGAATTCTATCAAAAATTACAATGTAAGCCCTGGCTGATGTAGCTCAGCAGGCTGCAAACCAAAGGGTCACCAGTTCGATTCCCAGTCAGGGCACATGCCTGGGTTGCAGGCTGGGTCCCCAGTGGGGACCACGTGAAGGGCAACCACACATTGATGTTTCTCTCCCTCTGTTTCTCCCTCCTTTCCCTTCTGTCTAAAAATAAAGAAATATAATCTTAAAAAAAAAAAATTACAGTGTAAGACTTTTTTGTCAGGTTGTCCAGGTTTTGTTAAAACGTTTTCTCATGTGGTGTTTATATGTAAATTACATAAATTTGTACTCACTGACAAAAGTTATCAGATCATAAACCTAACTGACAGAAATCAATGTCTGAGAGCATGTTCGTGTTACACATATTACATAAGACAGATTGGTGGAAAAATAACACTAGTGCTTAGCAGACTAGAAACAGACAATGAAAGATATCTGAAAATATTTGTGTTTTTATCTTTTCTAAAAGCATAACATTTTTCAGGGTCTAAAGTATAAATAGCAAAAATGAATTAAGACAAATCTTGCACATCTAGTCACCAACTCGGATATGCTCTAATACATTCAAAGTTAATTTCCTACCTTTGTCAGAAACATACAGTTTCTGGTGATGATTGAATATATATAACCATTTTAAAATAGTTAACACTTTAGAAAGAGCAAAATGATGAATCAAAGGCATAAATAAGGATCATCACTCTTTTTTGTTATCAAAATTTTCCAAATAATATTTAATCTTAGTTGAGGTCTAAAAATATACATTACAAAATCCTATATGAATAGAGGAAGTTAGTAAAAGATGGATTAACATAAATGCCTAAATATAATATGAAGTATAAGGCAACTCCCATTTTCCTAGTGAAAAAATACCACAAAGTAGCTTTTTGTCTATCTTGACTATAATTTTTTTAGGAATTTAAACTTTAACAGCAAAAATTGAAGCATATTAGTTAATTTATATGTGCATATTTAAAATAATAAATTCTCATGTTTAAAAATATTATTATTTTACTACCAAGATACATGAAGAGAAGTTTCCTTTTTAAGATCCAATAGAAGCATTGAAAACATTATTGTCTTTTTTATCATTACTGTCGTTTAGAGTTATTTAACTTAGTTTTCTCTACCAAGTCATTTTTATTACCCTAAGCTGATGGACACATAGCACTTCTTGAATTCCTTAGGGATGTGGTTACTAAAAATTTTATTCCAAATGACATATAACAACGCATACTATTGGGATAGTTTTAAAAATTATTATTTATACTGGGTGTGTATATTTGTGATCTACTAAATGTAACAATTGCAATTTTATTGGTCTTTACTGCCAGTTCTATTGATCTTTTGAGAGGTTGGTGTGTTTTAATTTCCAACACTTGAAATTGTGAGGTCACATTTGGAAAGAGTTACCAAAAGCAGAATTAGTATAAAGTGTGTGTGTGTATGTATACACACACAAACATATACATGCATATACATACACATATACTCACACTCATGCACACACACAAAACAGACAAAAAGTCTTGCCCTCACAGAACATATAACAGGTATTTGAAAATATTTTTTAATAAAAAGATAATGATTAATTTTTTGAGAAATACTTTTGTGAAAAAAAACTATTTTATATACTCCATTTGTATTACATCAAACTATAATTATATCTTCACATAAAAATAAAATTTATATAAATGATTAATCTGATACTGACTAAGTAATCTTTTATGAATGGATTTTGTAGCTAAGTGAGGACAAAGAATTTGCACTTTATTACATAGAAAAATGATTCATTTTTCCATTTTATATATGTGTGAAAAGAACTCACAGTCAAATGACATTATTATGGACCATTTTGAACCTCTACTGCAAATATTTTCAATGACTAAGTATTTATTGAGTAAATTTCATGCACACTTAGCTATTAGGAATAGATAAAACAAGTACAAACACAAGAAAGAGAGCTTATAAATCCCTGACTTGAGAAATAATTTCAATCTAATTCAGCAGGCAGTGCGTTTTTAAAACATAAAGACAAATGATAATTAACTTTGTGATAAGGAGCTTTGAGTAAGTGTGTCATTTAGTCTCATTTAGTCTTGCAAATCTCAATACATAGCTGTCATCCTAAATTTGAGGAATGTGGGATTTCTGGTTAAGCAAAAAAGATTGAAATAGTTTATCTCTGTTTTCTCAAAAAGTTCAAATAATAGCATAAAATTGTATCAATACATAAAGAAAAAATAAACAAAGCATTAGAAGAGACCGTGGAAGAACAATAAACAAACAAACAAACAAACAAACAAACACACTCTGGGAAGATCAGATGTGGAGTTATAAATGCTAACATCAGAGTAAAGGGATGCTGAAATCTAAACGTTAATATGAGAATGTACTAACGTAAAAGAATCCAATTAAAATCAAGGAGATTTTGAAAGTCTCCAGCATCAAAAACACCTCAGACTTGGATTGGAAATAAGAGCAGAAGAATTGGTTGAAAATAAAGTACAGAGAATATTTAGACTCTCACCATTCTGTCTAAACCAGGAAGGCAGACAACCATCTGTCTCCCACCCAGGCAGAAGGATAGAGTTACTTTCTTTCACAGCTGAATGTGACAGAGTTTCTAGGCTCACAGACATCAGGGGAGAATGAGTTTGGGGGTGATGTTTTACTGAAGTTAAGAGAAATAAGTTACAATCTGCATTCTAAAATGGGAGACCTCGTCAACTCATCACCCAGAATAATGGTGATGATATTTATACTACTAGCAAGATAGAGATAAGGAATTTCTGGAAAGACTGACCCATGGAAGAAGGTCTATAATGACATCTACAAAATTCTGCAAAACAAAGCAGATCTTGTCCAACACTCTATACTTTTCAATATGTACAGTTCATGCACCTATCATCTCCCATTAATTTTTTACTGCTTTTTCTTATATGTAGTTGTATCCATAATGAAATAAAAACTGGAGGAAATTTAAATGATTATAAAGCAAAGCTTTAAAAATATCTACTTATACAAATACTATTTCAGTAAAAGAATAATAGAATGCTTTCAAGTAAATATTTGGTTGGCCAAAAAAGTTCTCCCCCCCCATAATATAGCTAGTAGAGCTTAGTTCGCTTTAACTTCATTTGAAACAATTTTGTTAGATTGTATTGTGACAGCTGTCATATAAACATTCATTAAGAAAAAAATATCAAATTGGTGAATTCGTGTGTAGCCATTTTAATATTGAAGATGGAAGAAAATATGCAACATTTTTGGCATATTATGCTTTATTATTTCAAGAAAAGTAAAAATACAACTGAAATACAAAAAAAAAGATTCGTGCAGTATATGGAGAAGGTGCTATGATTACTTGAACACGTCAGAAGTGGTTTGTGAAGTTTTGTGCTGGAGATTTTTCGCTGGACGATTCTCTAGGTCTGATAGACTAGTTGAAGTTAATAAGAATCAAATCGAGACATTGAGAACAATAAGTGTTCTACTGATAGGGGCTTCAAGAGGTGGAAAATGTTAGTTGAGGTGATAGTTAATTAGCTTAGTAATCAATACATGTAAAAAGCTACTGTTTCAGGAACTGAATGTATTGTAATGGGGGCTAAGCTAAGAGGCCACAGAGCCCCTCCCCCACAAGTCTATATTTGGGACTGGGAAAAGCAGCAAGACAAGGATTATATATCAATAACAGCAGGCTAGCTTCATAACTATATGCAAAAATGGTTATTTTGCATATCAATAACAGCAGACTAGTCATCCAGCCTGAGTGGAGTTGAGAAAGGTATGCATGACTTTAACCCATGATGTAACTGGGAGGCGGCTCCCCTGGTTACCAAGCCTGCACAAGAGCTTGGAGATGGTTCACTTACGCCTGACTTGAATAACAATGGCAGCCAAGAAAGGCAGAGAGTACTAGAGCGCCAGCAGGTGTAGCTGATCATGGGAGGAGATGGAAACAGGGCTACGGATGAAGATCACACCGGGATTTAAACTGAGGCATGGCAGCCATGCCAGAGCTTCACCACGGGTCTTTGGCAGTGGAGTGGGGCTCCCTTGACCACATGGCTTAGGAAGCAGGAAAGCAAGATGTAGCAGCAATGTGGAGCTCTCTCTTAGTAGTTTGAAAGGACGCAGAAGGATTCCCTGGCTCACCATGAGGATGAGGTTTTCGATTAAGAACAGGTCTAGCCAAGCCACGGACTTCTATTTTCTTTTCCTGACATATGGTACCCCTAACTGGCCCGATTTGGCAAGGGGAGGCAGGACTGTATGTGTTTGTGGGTGTTTTAAAAGGGACTTTGGGATTTAATGACAACCTTCTGCCATACTCTAAACCTGTACAACTTTTGAATAAATAGTTCCTTCCCTTTTCACCAGACTCTGGCATTGAGAGTCATAGTCCTAATAGTAGTGGGTAACAGGAACCTGGAACTGAAAGACCCCAGGGTCAGGGGGCATGTTTTCTTAACAGCATCTGGGCTCCCCGACGGGTTCATTCTGTAAGAGTATGGCCCACCTTGACTCATGGGGACCATAAACCGCTCCACCTCTGTGCCTCAGGAGGGTTGCAAGCAATCAAGAAGGTATCTGAGACATTGTACTCCAGGGAGAGACAGCCACTGCCCAGGGCACAGATAAAAGAACACTGCAGCTTTTATCGGATTAACTTTTCCCTGAAGTCCAAACCCCTTACCTATACTTTTTTCTCCTTATAAAAAGGGTCAGTTTACAATGGCATTTAAGATGGTTAGGGTTTGAAACCACTATCTTCTCAGATCTCCGACCATCTGAATAAAGCTCCCATAAAGATTCAATCCCTGCCTCTGCTTAGGTGGGTCTGGTAGGTTACAGGCTGTACTAACACCGGCTCTTCCGCTTTCACTGCCACACTGGAGATAGCCGACAAAATCAAAATATCCAAATAAATAAAGTTATTAGTTAAAAAATCAAAATATCCAAGTAAATAAAGTTATTGGTTAAAATGAAAACGTGTCTTTTATTTTACGGGAAAAAAAGCACATAAACATTTTGGCCAATCCAATAATTAGAGAACAAGCCAGTGTTATTGAACATTAAAAAAAAATAATCGGAGAAAAGGGAATTTTAATAGAATGTAAAAAACAAAGTAGAAGCAGCTTCCCCAAAAGTAGAACAATCAGATGAAGTAATGGAAAGCCATTTTAACCAAGCTTATGAGTTCCTGAACTGAACGGGCTCACTGAATTCCTAGCACAATAAATGATAAAGGTGTCTCACTGGGTCATCAAGACATTTCAGAGGACGGGAGATAAAAGAAGGTTCTAAAGGCTTTCAGAAGTTGTGATAAAGTTACACAAAAGAAAACTGGAATCCAAATAGCACCACATATTTCAACAGCAATGCTAGAAGTTACAGAACAATAGATGAGTGCTTTCAACTTCAGAAGGAAAATTACTGCTAACCTAGGTTTCTATACTCAAGCCCCAAAAGTATTCAATCGTGAAGATAATGCAGTATAATCTCACCACAATAGGAAGTGTGTTTCAAAACTTATCTCCCAAATTTATCATTGAAGTAGTATCATTGTAAGATTAACCCTTAACATTTCCCTGTTGAGAATTTCTGTGTTCTTACAATACTCTCTAATCAAGAGTGTCCAACTTTTTGGAGTGTCTTGGTCACACTGGAAGAAAAGTTGTTTTG
Organism: Micronycteris hirsuta; assembly: GCA_004026765.1. Lineage (NCBI taxonomy): Eukaryota > Metazoa > Chordata > Mammalia > Chiroptera > Phyllostomidae > Micronycteris > Micronycteris hirsuta. The sequence goes on along the minus strand of PVJI01009862.1, from coordinate 51,510 downwards.
GGTCACACATTAAATACACGAACATTAACAAAAACTGATGAGCCAAAAAAAAAGTTCCATGCATAATTTTTGTGATATCTACCACCACAGATAAGCAAAAAAGTTCTCACATAATAACCTTAATTATGCAGCAGCCCTTTTGATAATCTTTTAAAATTGTCCAGCAGGTCCCAAGTTTGTGATCACTAATGTAGAAAATGTATATATCTAAGTAATAAAGCTTAGTATAAAACTTAGTAATAAAACTAAGTAATGTTTTAAGTAAATTTACGATTTTGTGCTGGGCAGCATTCACGGCCTTCCTGGGCTGCATGCAGTCCATGGGCCGTGGGTTGGACACTCCTGCTCTAAATCTTTCTAGGCTCAGATGCTGTTTAGAGTCATAATTTTGTTTGTATTGGTTGGAAAGATCACTGTAAACGATTCCGTGTCCACCGGCTGTTCTGACTGCCAAGAGCCAGGAGAAATTCCAGTAAATACAGATTTATTCAGTGAACATTTTATTCAATGCACAAAGGGTCCTGGAAAAAAAAAATAGGGATATTGGGAATTAGACTTTGCCTTCCCTCTACCTTGATAAAAAGGTTGCCTGCCCTTTCCTCGCACACCAGTTTACACCTGCCGTCCAGTTTAGCCCTCTCTCCCGGAAGGTAAGGATTTTCATCTGCCACAATTTTGAGATTGAGTACTGGGTGAAAGAGAAGATCCATTCCCCCTTTATGGTATATGTATACCTAAATGCATTTTTTCCATTATAGTTTACATTCAATATTATTTGTGTTAGTTTTGTATGTACAGCATAGTGGCTAGAAAATTATATACTATACAGAGTGGTCTCCCCTCATATTTCAAGTACCCACTTGGCTCCACATCATTATTATGAGATTATGGACTGTATTCCCAATGTTGTGATTTACATCTCTGTGACTAGCCTGTAACTACCAATTTGTACTTTTAATTCCTTCAGCTTTTTCACCCAGCCCCCCGCACCCCTCTCCCGTATGTCAGCTATGAAAGTAATGCATGCACCTTTATGTTCATTGCCACATTATTTATGATAGCCAAGATATCATAAACAACCCAAGTGTCTATCAATAGATGAGTGGATAAAGAAGCTGTGGTAGTATTATTAGTAGTATTAGTAGTATTTCCAACAGAATACTACTTGGTCATAACAACAACAATAAAAAAAAAAAACAGTGAAATTTTACTTTTTGGAACATCATGGATGGACCTAGAGTATATCATGCTAAGTAAAATAGGTCAGACAGAGAAATACAAATATCATATGATTTCACTCATATATGGAATCTAAAAGAAAACCCAAATAAAATAGACTCTTAGACACAGAGAATGGACTAAATACATTATTAGAGTATCTTATTTCTGACAATAAAATGTTTTGGTATGCAAGGTCTCAAAACTAATGTTATCACCAAAACACACAGCCCTGGATGGTGTGGCTCAGTGGATTATGTGCTGGCCTATGAAACAAAGTGTCACCGGTTGGATTCCCAGTTAGGGCACATGCCTGGTTTGTGGGCCAGGTCCCCAGTGGGAGGTGTATGAAAGGCAACCACACATTGATGTTTCTTGACCTCTCTTTCTCCCTCCCTTCCTCTCTCTCTAAAAAAATAAATGAATGAAATCTTTAAGAAAAAGTCCTGCTAAGGATGCTACTGTGATTGTGTGCCTTTTTTACATGAAACATTAAACCAAAGATAGTCCAGAAATCTGCCCTATTCAAGAGATCCAACATGAGACAGATGAAACTCGATCAGACTGGAAAACTGGAGAAAAACATCATTCATAGGCATAAGGACAAATAAGAAGAAAAATAATATGATGATTATTTTTCTAGAGAAAACTCTAAAACATTTAAGCAGTATACTCTACTTGCTTAGTTGTGAATAATATTTCCATGGTCAAAGTAATGTATTGATTCAATTAGAAATGACATTTCAAATATTTACATATTTATATTTATATTATATAATGATATTATTACCAAGGTCAAAATAGTTAACATATCCATCATTTCCACATTTAACTCATGTGTGTGTGTGTGTGTGTGTGTGATGAGAACATATAGATCCACTCTCAGGACTTTCAAGTATACGGTATTATATAATAAGCTATAGTCACCACACGGTATATTAGAGCCTTAGAACTTACTCTTCTTGAATCTGAAAAATTTGTGCCCAGTCCCCGGCCACCATCACTATATTCTCCTATAAATATGACCTGTATATGTGATGTTATGCAGTATTTGTCTTTCTCTCTGGCGTAATTCCCTCATTTAATCTGTGTTGTCACCAATGGCAGGATACTCTTCTTTTCTATGCCCCAGTAATATTTATGTATGTGTATATACATATATAAGTATAATAAACATATGTATTATATTGCATTACATCTCTAGTCATTCATCTGATGAAGGACGTTTAGACTTTTTTTTCATACCTTGGCTATTGCGAACAAAGTTGCAGTGACCCTGATTTCATTTGCTTCTGATAGATACCCAGGGGTAGGATTGCTATATGTTATGGCAGCTTTATTTCTATTTTTTTTAAACCACTGTACCGTTTCCCATAATGCCTACACCAATTTACATTCCCATAAACACTGTACAAAGACTCATTTTTATCTTTGTCGACATTTGTTCTCTTTTTCTCTTTTTGATACCAGCCACCCTAACAAGTGTGAGATGATCACTCCTTGTGGTTTCTGTTTACACTTCTGTGATTAGTGACACTGAGCATCTTTTCATGAACCTGTTGATTATTTCTATTTCTTTCTTGAAAATGTCTATTCAAACTCTTTTGCTTATTTTTCATTTGAATTGTTTGCTGTCTTGTTATTCTCTTGTATAAGTTCTTTATACATTTTCAGTATCTGGCAGCTTTACCAAATTCAGTCATTATTTCTTACATTTGTTAGCAGTCTTTATGGTTTTCTATATATAAGATCATGCCACCTGCAAACAGAGACAATTTTCTTTCTTTCTTTCTGATTTAGGTGCCTTTTAATTCTTTTTCTGACCTAACTGCTGTGGCTTAGACTTTCAGCACTGTGTTGAATAACAGTTACAGGGGTAGGCCTTGCCCCTGCCACCACGTGTTTTTAAGCAAGCTTTTGGTGAAATTTTGCATAACACATTATCTTCATATTTTTCTTTTAATTTCTCTGACACTTAAAACATATCTACTGCTTTACCTTTATTACAATTAACAAAGCCTAGTCATGAGTGTGTCAAGAGGAGCTACAGAAAAGATAAGTCTTTAAGGGTAATGACACTTAAGTGCATGAAAATTATGCTTTAAACATCTAGCATGGACGGTTATTCATCTCATTTGCAGAAACTGAAGGGTTGACTATAGAGGACTACTCCTTAAATAATAACATTTTATAACTTTATTACTGCCCAGAGGAAACGTCACTTAAATCTTTTACCAAAGTACCAGCGCTTGCTTGTCATTTAGCACTTTTCTCATTCCTATTTTTTTCTTGAAACTGTTTACGTATTCCACAGGCTCATTTGTTTAGTTTATCTTTTTATTCATATCAAATTGAATGAAATAGGATTATTTGCCTCTTTCTGTGCACAGTGTGGTCTCTCCAGTTTGCTTCTCAACACATTTTAACATCTTAAAAGAAAACCCTATTACTGCAAGATAACTTTCAGATTAATGTAAACATGCCAGTGTATTGCCTTACCTTGTTTGGAATCCCAGGAGTGATAAAACAGAAACTCTTGGGGACTAACGCGAGCATCTTTCAAATGAGCATAATGAACTTTGTATCATACAGAATAAAGCTGTGGAAGTTTTTACTTTCTTCTGGCCATAAAGAGATGATAGGCACTCTTTATCATATTCATCTAATTCACTTTCTTATTTTGGCTGCAGAAAAGGAGAGATAAAGAAATTCTTTGTAAGACATAAATAAATTTTCATAACAATAAATAAGAGGAGGATACATACTAAATCAGTAGGTCAAATAAAACTAAGAAAACAAATCAGGACTTAATTGGTTTAATAAGCATTTCTAGAATCCACAGGCCAAGATGTGGTAGAGAATAATTAATAAACAATTAGGAAATTAATTTAAGGAAAAAAATAAGGTCATAAGTTATCAGAAGTGTTAAGGCCTTTTTAAATGGCCTAATTAGAGAAGTCCTAGGGTCTTCATAATTTTAAGTTAAAATAAGGAAATGTGGACTCAGACTAATTGAAAGATTAGGAAATATTTCCTACTCACTTGGAGAAACTTAAATTTGGTGTTACATATGTATTTATTTTGCTTCTAGTGATTATTCCAAGGTTTCCCTGGGAGTAACTAGCGCAGACGGAAAGGGGTTTGTATTGTACTTTGGGTGCATGAGAAGCAAGATGATGGCACAGAAACAAACAAACAAACAGGCAGAGCAGAGGTACACTTAGAGGTAAATTGTAGTGAGAAAGTGTGGATACAAAAGAATAATAAAGATCTGTCAACAATAAAAAACTTCCACATCTATGATGATCTATCAATACGTGATGTCTTTACCTCCATCTTGACTCATTTTGGTGTTTGTGTTTTCTGAAGCCATTTAAGGTTATTTAAGAAAATAGTCATAGGTTACTTGTTCATTTATTTAGCTGTTATGATCTTGATGAGAGGACATTTCTAGGAAAAATCAATATCTTATGGGACACAATCCTTTGACTCTACAACCTTGAATTATTACCTACTGTAGTTTTGCTACATTTGCTCAAGTCAGAGCATGTGTCACACATTTCTAAGATTTCTCTGAGCTCCCTGGCTAAGGCTAGGGTTTAATTTTTATTAATGTAAACCCAGCAAATGGATTTAACATTGGTTCTCAAATTTTGGCATGTATCAGAATTACCTGGATGACTTGTAAAATTACAGATTATTTGGTTTTGCCTCTAGTTTCTGAATCAGTATGTCTGGGGTTGAGACAGAAAATTTACATTTGTAATAATGTGTCAGGTGGTGCTGATGATTCTGGGCTGGAAACCACTTTTTAAGGGTTAGTTCTATAGGCATAGTATAAGTATTGCTAACATATGAAGTTTGAAAAAGATCCTAACAATTTAGATACTATTAGCCAACCTTGACTCCTATAGCTTTACGTGTTTGTATATTAGATGAAATATCTATTATTAGTTAATATATATTGTGTTATATAAATTGTATAAACTGAGCATAGACATATGCGTACTTTCAAGGAAACAATCATGGGGCATAGTATAAATCAATGAAGACTATTATCCTCAATCTCAATGCAAATTTTATATAATACTTTCATCATTTGAAGACACATAGACATCTGCATATAAAAGCAATTGTTTAGGCTAACATATGTTTCCATATGAAATTGACTTACTGAAAAACTGCAACATATTACATTGTCAATTGCAGCTAAATAGCCTTATCAGAAAAACTATATGAACTAGAGCAACATTTTCCCACAATGAATAGAAAAAATAATATAACAGAAAACAGAATATACACATGACGGGGAGCTATGTTTCAAGATAAAAATCATTATTATGACTAATATTCTTCCTGCGCAGATATTAACATTGCAATCGTGGCTTTAGTGAAGTTGTAGCTGGCACATCCAAGCCAATTTCTTCAATGAATAAAATGGCAAGGCACGAACATGTTACAATATTAGGTTTTATAAACATGCAAATTTCTTTGTAAGCTGTTGCTCAAATTTTACTTTTTATTTTTGTTGAGACTGGACATATACATTTTTATTTATTTTTCTAAAAAAATGTTGCTATCTTGGCCTCCTCATTTTTCTCCAAACATTATTGTGTTAAACATAAGATGAGCCAAGGGAACAAAGTTATCTAAGTAGCAGGTTAACTTTAAAAAGACTGTAAGGAATTTAAATTGACACGGGGTATTTCTAATTATGTTTTTTATGATCCTTAAATTATTAATTTAGTTATTATTGACACTCTCTGTCCAAGGTAAGTTGGATTTTATAATTAAGTTATAGATTACCTATATAAATATAGGTAAGCGAGTTATAGATTAAGAGAAATTAAGCAAGTTAGGTTTACAGCACCATATACAAAACCACACACTCACATACACGAACACACATTCTACACATTTGTAGAGAAAGTTTCAGTGAATTTAAGAATCAGGCTTCTAAAATCCCAAATATTATAAACATATTGAAAATCACAAAGTGGCCACACCAATATACATCTTATCTCAGAGGGTCTTTGGTAATGAACTCGTCTGTGACATCGGCTTGCCTCCTTCAGGGGTTGTCTGTGTTCCCTTCTCTCTGAAAAATGGCTAAACTTTGTAACTTTTATCCCATTGGATACATATGGCAGAAGAGACACTATGGGACATCCACATATGGATAATCAAAGGCAGTACAGACTCCCCCTAGTTCTCTCCCTCTCTCCCCCTCACTGTCTCCCTCTCTCTGTCTTATTTTTATCTCCAATATTTCAACTTTTCTTATTGTGTTTTTCACATTATATAGTCTTAAAGATTTTTGTTCTGTTTAATTTCTGAGACAGATAAATAACTCAATCATGTTTAAATGGATCAATTATATATATATATATATATATATATATATATATATATATATATATATATATTATGAATTTCTGTAAGTTTTTTAATGAATGTATTTGATACTATGAAGTTAAGGTATATACAAGTTTACATAAAATATTTTGGAAAATAGTGTTTTCCTTCATTCAGTTATTATAATTTCCCTTTTGTCCTTAAAATGGTTTTGGGGCTTTAAAAATAATTATTAAGACAGCTGTAATTGAACAACAATAAAGTAATTTAAAAAATAAAGAGAAAAAGGCCTGAAAAGATAAAAAAATATTAAGAATATCAGGATTATTGTACCAGCTACCTTTAAAAACTTTTTGTTAAAGTCTGTTTCTGATTATTCCCTTCTAAGAACAATATAGGTTAGTTATAGCTTCTTCTGAAATCTTAATGTTTCTGTCTTTTAATAGGTATTTTTAATTGATTAAAATTACTGCAATATTATAATATTTGAACTATTTTCAGTGTAACTTTGCATTTTGCTTACAATGCTTTTTCTACATTTCATTTCCTCTCATCTTTAACTGAAAGTTATATATTAAAATTTGCTCTTTCCCATGATTTTTAAAAATAATTTGCCTTAAATATGTTTTATACCCCAAAATGCTTAGTGCATCTATGCTTTCCTTGATCAAGACAAGGAACTTAATTTCCTCTAAAATGTACTACCAAAACTTATTTGTAATTCTTGTGTAGCATTTTAGATTTCCATTTCTTAACTTACCTGTAAATTGATTGTTACTAATTAAAATTAATTAGATTTATTATGGCATTCTATTAGTTTTTGCTAATCATTTCTTTTTTGATAACTGTAGTTGATACATACTTTCAGCAACTCTTTCAGACAAGATAGATACACATTTATATTAGTATGCCTAGATATTTTTATGTATTTCTTTCAATCTTGAAAGACATGTATTTTATTTTCTCTAACAATTGAAGCTGGTATTTTAATGTCTTTTGGAAAAACTTTTGAATATAAGAAGCCTTTGCTAATCTATTGTCATAGTTCATAAACAATTCTAAATTTTATTTTTAGTTATCTTTAATATTTTCTCATATAGTTCACATTTTCTGTTCTGTGTAATGTTAATTTTCATGTATATTTATTTTTACTTTCCTTTGTGTCTTTTCAATTTACAGACTCATATCTTTCATAATTTAAGAGATTGTGCAGATAATATCTATTATATTTTCCATCATTTTCCCACCATTTTCTGTTCTTTAATTTCATAATGTCTATTAAATGTATAATTGAAATATTTTACTAAACTTACTCTACAATTTATCTCACTGATACATTTTTTATTTTAATATCTGGTTTTTATTTTAATTGATATACTTTTCCAAATTTACATGTTTCTTGTTCGTATCTTCTTTCAATATAAGTCTTTGGTTATGGATGTAATTACTTCCTCAGATTTGAGAAACTTAAACTTACTTCTAAATGTGTCCTTTACACATTATGTTATAATTTCAGCTTCAACAAGAATGAATTTTTTAACTCATTGATTCTTTTGGAATTCTTATAAATTTGTCCCTGATCTATAAAATTTTAACTTGTATATGTATATTTTCAGGGAGGTTTTTTGCCCTCTATCTCCACACCTTCTCTGTTCTCAGAGATGTTTTTGTCCTTCCCTTCTCTCTGCCCTTCCTCTAAAGACTTATGAAGAAAAACATTCATACATTGGTAATTTAAATGCAATGCCTTATAAGGATATTTCATATTTACACCTCAAGACAGTGCTCTGTTATCTCATCTTGTGGGAACGTGTGTGATTCACCCTGTCACTTTAAGAAATCAGCTGCTTGTTATGAACAACAGTCTATCATAAATCTTGGAAAATGTTTGGTCTATGCAGTAAACCTTGGTCTAATCCTCAGACACACACACATAAAAAATTCTCATTTTCTTTCACAGGAGCTCAACTTTCAGAAGTCGTTGTCTTTTTTCTATTCTAATTTCTATCACCACAGCCTAATTTGTCTTTTTGTTTCATTTAAGGTCCTCAGAGAAAGTTTTCTCTTTATTTTACAAGCACTGATACATTTGGATATCTCCAGAAATTATTCATTCTAATATCATGATCTGAATTGCATATACATGTATCATTGTTTAAGGATCATAACTTTTCCTTTTGATTGGGGGTTCAGGGTACAGATATTATACAAAGAAAGAGATTGTCCTCTTTACTCATTTTTCTATTTCAGTGTTAGGCATGTCATAGAATGATGTAAAGACTGTTTGGTGACTAACCAAAGCATGTGATGCTGTTATATACCCCTTTTTCAAGGCTGTCAGAATTCCAAATTTATTCTGGTAATAAGCCTCTTAGTTGGAGTGATCTGACTCTGTTTCAGAAATTAATATATCCCTTTTCACCATATGAACAGAATTATTAAAAAAAATTCTCAATATTTCAAGATTTACATGGTAGTTTGAGAACTGGCAACATCCCAATATAATGTATCATCTTACCTGTGGATTCACCATCTGTATGGTTTTTAACAGGGGCTATTCTAATGAGATTAAATGTACTTAGTAGTGAAGTGTATCTCTTGCTCCTTGAAAAATACATTATTAACACATAATAAATAAACAAACCATTTAGACTACCATATATATTCTTGGATATGTTTCATATTGCTACATCAATCATCACTTTTTTATATTTTAAATTAATCAGTGGTTAATATTAGTGTACATATATAGTTATATATCTATAAATTAGTATATATTTTAACACATGTAGTGTATATATCCATCTATATCTATATCATCTATATCTCTATCTATCTATATATGTATCATAAACTTTCTCTTATATGAATTTTGCCCCCCGTATTCCTTTTAAAATAAGGTCATGTGACCAGAATCTTTGTCAAAATTATTTGATATAATAGTCTAATGCCCACATTTTTTTTTGAAAATTGCCAACCTGAGAAGAAAGGAGAACTTCAACTTCTAGTCATAATGGCAGCATAGGTAAACAGAGCTCACCTTCTCACATGACTACATCAAAATTATAATTAAATTATAGAACACCATCACTCAGAACTGTCAGAAATCAAATTGAATGGAAGTCTGACAACTACAGAATTAAAGAAATCACATCCATTCAGACTAGTAGGAGGGATGAAAATGGGAAATGGACTGGTCCCACATGCAGTGGATAAACATTAAGGAGGCATATTGTGGGACTGAGAAGCCCCAGCCCCACAATAGGCCCCCAAAACAGGGTTCCAGTGTCAGGAAGATAAGTCCCCAAAATTCTGGCTGCAAAAAACAGTGGAGAGTGAGTCAGTGGAAGAAACCCCAAGCAGTTCCTCTTAAAGAACCCACACATGGACTTACTCAAACTAACTCCCTCTGAGCTCCAACAACAGGGTAGCAATTTGAAAGGCACCCGTGGCATGCAGGGAGAAACTTAACTGTCAAAGGAAAAGCTGGGTGACAGCTTTCTTCCAGACAGAAAGGCAGGCAGAGGCCATTGTCCCTTTTCAGAACCCTCTGTCCTCCACAGCCACAGAGCCAGCAGGTAGGTGTCATATCTGAGATCCCACCAACTTGGCTAACACTGTTTGCTCTGCCCTGGAGATTGCCTGAGGCTCTGTGCCACCCAACTCACAGTTGTTAACAGAGGCTTTTCCATATGAATGACTGGTCTTGGCTCATGTTTCACAACTTTCTAAGTCCTTTCAAACAAGCAGCAGCCAGCCTCAGTGATTACCCAGCACCCTTACTACTTGCTAAGTGGCCTCAGGCCCAGCACTAGCAGCAGCCAGCCGAGATTCAAAGCTTGCTTTTCCTGGGACTCTCAAAGCCCAGTACAAGTAGTAGCTATTTCAGATTGCTTTATAGCTCAGACAGAATGGCCCCAGGAAAATCACAGGTGGGGGCTGACCTTGGCCTACAACATCTGGGAAACCCCAAGGCCTATGCACCCAGTGGACAGTTACAGAACACACTGGACCACCATCACTCTGTCCTTGCACCGCTGATCCTCCACAGCAGTGGAAGATGGTGGTCAGTGATCATAACCAATCCTCGCAGTTGACTGGCCAGGGTAAATCTCTCCCATTGACCTACCAACAACAATCGAGACTCAACTACAAGAGGAGGGTGTACTCAGCCCACACAAAGGGTGCACCTTGAGAACCCAGCTTGAGTCATAGAGGAGGCTGTGATACTGGATCCTATAGGAGGACACCTACTACATTAGGGCACACTACCAAGACTGGGAGTCATAGCAGCTCTACCTAAAAAAGAAAGAAATACAAGGAGGCTACCAAAATGAGGAGATAAACAAATGGGCCCAAATGAAAGAATAGATCAAAACTCCAGAAAAATGAACTAAACAAAATGGAGATAAGCAATATATCAGGTGCAAAGTTCAAAACACTGTGTTATAAGGATGCTCAAGGAACTTAGTGAGGACCTCAAAAGCATAAAAAAGATCCAGTTAGAAATGAAGGGTACACTAATTGAAATAAAGAATAATTTACAGGGAAACAACAGTAGAGTTGATGAAGCCGAGAATTGAATCAATGATTTGGAACATAAGGATGTCAAAAACAACTATACAGAAGACCACAGGAGGAGGTGCAGTCTTCTCTCCTGAGCATGAAGCCAACTTTTGGTGTTGCTTTTGCAACTGCCAATAGCCATTGATGATTGTTCTTCTCTTCCTTTGGAAGAGTAAGGGAGAGAAGACATAGTCTGAGTGGAAGGAAAAAAAAAAGAACGAGAAAAAAAAAAGAATATTAAAAAAAGCAAGGATAGCGTAAATAGCCTGTGAGACAACTTCAAGCATTCCAACATTTGCATCATACGGGTGCCAGAAGAAGAAGAAAAAGAGTGAGAAATTTGAAATCTGTTTGAAAAAATAATGAAAGAAAACTTCCCTAATTTGGTGAAAGAAATAGACATGCAAGTCCGAGAAGCAGAGTCTGAAACTAGGTGGCTGCAAAGTGGCCCACTCTAAGGCGCATCATAACTAACATGCCAAAGCTTAAAGATAAAAAGAGAATCTTAAAAGTAGCAAAAGAAAAGGTGTTAGTTACCTATATTGGAGTTCCCATAATACTATCAGTTGATTTCTCAAAAGAAACTTTGCAGGCTAGAAGGGATTGACAAGAAATATTCAAAGTCATGAAAAGCAGGGACCTACATCCAAGATTGCTCTATCCAGAAAAGATGTCATTTAGAATCAAAGGTCAAATAAAGAGATTCCCAGACAAGAAAAAACTAAAGGAGTTCATCATCACCAAACTGTTATCATATGAAATGTTGAAGAGACTTATTTAAGAAAAAGAAGCTATGAACAATAAAGTGAAAAAAAAAATACATCTCTATCAACAATTGAATATAAAAAACAAACTATGCAATAAGAAGAACAGAGATGGAATCATCAACATGGAGAACAGTTTGATGATTGCCAGATTTGGGGGGGGGGTGTAGGGGAATGGCTGAGAGGAGACAGGATTAAGAAATGCAAATAGGTAGTTATAGAATAGCCATGGGGATGTAAAGTACAGGATAGGAAATGGAGTAGCCAAAAAACTTATATGCATGATCCAAAGACATGAACAATCGTGTGGGAATTGCCTGAGTGATGTGGGGTGCCAGGTGAAAGGGGACAAAGAGAAAAATTGGGACAACTGTAATAGCATAATCAATAAAATATAATTTAAAAATAGAAGAAAGGAGAACCGTAACAGAAAAATAATTTAAGTGATTGGAAGCAAAGAGAATATCTGATAAGTCTACAAGAAAATCTTTTGTAATGCTGCTACCAGTGGTTGGGATATTAATCGAAGCTAAGTATTAACTCTCCTTCTCTTACCTCTTCATCTGGAACTTCAATTTAGGTTTTCTTGTTTGTTTGTTTGTTTTATATAATGTCATATTCACAAACCTTATTAAAATTAATTATTTCACTTTTAACCTGTCTTGTCAAAAAATATAATTTCAACACTATGACTTTCTTACCTGCCATTACTGTGAACAAAGATTATAAAAATTTGAAAGTACAGCATAAGAAAAATTACTTTAAAATGTGTATATCTTAAACAAGGACTAATTAAAATAATCTATTTTTATTCAGAGGTGTAATTTTCTTAGATATCTGAAATTTAATGTGCTGTACTTATAATTTGTTGACCTTCAACTATTCATTTATTATTTATTTATTTATTTATTTATTTATTATCAGTATAGAAGTCTTTGGGTTTTTTCACACTTACACCATGAATTCACAGGGAATGGGTTCCAACAGCTCAGGCTCCTTTCCATTAGTTCTCACACAGTGTGCTTCTCTGTGTGGAGCAGGCTGACGCTTCAGCTGAACCCAGGTACCTTTCTCTTTGGCTTCCTTCTTTTTCTGATCATTTTCTTTCACACGTTTCAGGAAGCTATCTTGGTTCTTAGATTGCTTAATATGCTCAATTTGAACATTAATTCTCTTGGCAAGAATCTTGCCCTTAGCTTGTTTGTTGATAACAATGCCCACCGCATGCTGGGTAACACTGTAGACTTCCAGTTTTGCCATGGGAACGTTTGTGGGGTGCTCCTTTCTGAACAGTGCCCATTCCCTGGATATCTACAATATCCCCTTTCTTGCAGATTCGCATGTATGTAGCCAAAGGAACAACTCCATGTTTTCTAAAAGGCCTAGAGAACATACAACGAGTACCTCTCCTCTTTCCCTTTGCATTAGTCATTTTGGTGAGTTACTAGAAGATGGCGATTCTGGCCAAAAAGAAAGAAGCAAACTTTTTAGTATACAGTATTTTGTATGAAAACAGCAACCCCCCAAAAGAAACAATTTATTTATATCTTATAAAGCTTTGATTACAGGAATTTGAATAAATTAATGCACCTAAAGATTTGCCTCAACATTTGGAGACCCAATACATGGTCATATCACAGAAACGGACTATACTTATCCTTATTCTCATATTCTCTACCAAAATGTGTCATTCCACTGTCTACTGAGGCACATATACAGCGGCATCCCTGAGACCTCAGACAACCTTGTCCTCTACCTCCTATGGCTAGTCAATTATTAGATCATATATTCTTCTCTCCTAAGATTTTAAAAGCATCCTTTCTTTGTTTTTCCCCCTCAATTTGTAATAATTTCCTGAATGTGGTACATTTTAAAATTTCTTCTTCTTCAGATACATCAGTACCATGAATCACAAATCATGTTTGAAACATTTTCAAATCTGATGATAGCATTTATTCAATTAAACCCTTTGAACTGCTCTTCCAATTTCTGCAGGATAAAATTAACCTTCATGTTAAGTTCATTCATGATTTTGCGCCAATGATCTCTCTAGCTTCGTTTCATAGCATATACTTATGTAATGCACTTTTTTATAGTGCTTACTATGTATCAGACACTATTTTAAATGCTTTACAAATATCTTCCTTATAAGTAGGTATTGCTGTATCTACCGTTTAACCGCTGAGGAAGATGAGGCACAGAGCAGCAGAGTATCTTAGCCGTAGTCACACTGTTGCTAAGTGGCAGAGCCAGCATTTACATACAGGGTACCCAGCTCTAGAATCTTTGCATTTGATGATCCTTCCTTCTGCCTTTCTGTTCTTTCTGCTTCTACTGGAAAATCATAGTTGTATTTTTTTTTTATTTTTTAAAGATTTTATTTATTTACAGAGAGAGGAGAAGGGAGAGAGATAAACATCAATATGTGAGAGAAACATCATTTGGAAGGCTCCTAACTAGGGACCTAGGCATGTGCCCTGACTGGGAATCAAGTGGGCAACCTTTTGGTTCGCGGGACAATGCTCAACCCACTCAGCCACACCAGCCAGGGCTAGCTGTATTTTTTAAATATGAATCAGGTAATTCATATTTCCTTGTGTCTCAATGCCTTCAAATAAACTATGCTTTCTCTTTGGAATATGTGTGTGTGTGTTCCTTTCTATATTTTTTTTTTCCCTCATGTTATAAAATAAACAAAAAAAGTAATTCTCTAAGACTAAACCTAAAATGTTTTTTTTGGTTCCTTTCTCCCCTGCCTTTTCACAATCTATATGATATCCAGTGCATACATCTTTAACCTAAAAGAAAATAATTTTCCTACTATGACTTTTTCTTTATTTCCATAGATATTAGTGTAGTTCTAGTCATACATTTCTTATGATTAGGTATCAAAAAAAATGCAAAATACTGCAAACCAATTAGAAAAATTGAAAGAGTTTATCAAAGGGGATAATTCACACTGCAGCTGGAATAAAGAAAAAGCATGTGAATACAGGATGAAGATACTTCCATTCTTTTCTTTAAACAGTTAGAAGAGAGAATAGTTACTGGAACCAGAAAGCAGGGACTTGGAAGAAGGCCACTTTCCCTGAAGCTGTGACATTTAGTGGAGAGATGCTTCCAGGCTAAGCCCATCCTACAGAGAGTGATCTTACAGAAATAACACCCTGATAGCAGCTTCTTTTCTCCCCACAAATTTCTCCTAGGGCTCTCGCTGATGGACTCCGCCTGGAATCTAGAAGGCAAGGAGACTCATTGGTTAGTCTATATAAATCAAGCTTCAGAGGTAGAGAACAAAATGGAAAGTGAAGGGTGAAACTGGAGGGGCAAGATGAAGATTCCCAGCACACTTCCTTCAAGTTAGAGAATGACAGTCCTCAATTCTTAGGAGCTGATTGAGAAGTAAGCTTCAAAATAGATCCCTTTAAATTAATGATTAAAATGTTTAGATCAGTTTAAGATTCATTATTTAAGCAAAGTTGAATGTTTGAAAAGTTAATGTGAATAATTTTGAGTTTTGTGGTTCTCAAAATAATCTAAATTAGAGCCAGGCAGACAACTAAAACTTATACAAAATGATGGGCTGTTTGCTTGACCAATTTAATACATTTTTTTTTTAATGTGTTATTTGCTTTCTACAGTCAGGAAATATAGGGTTACTGATCTTTACTTCCACTACATTCCTATCTGTATATTAGGGAATATGAATATCCACCAATACTGATGTTTTTGTGTTGACCACTGAAGAAATTGTAATGGACAAATCAGTTCTGTTGATAAGACGCACAAAGTAACTACTTGGTTATTTTTAGCAGCCTATTTTTATGGATGTCATTTGACTCAGTTATATAGGATTAGAATAACCAAAGAGGGGAGATTAGTAGTGGTATTTTGTCAATTAAAAGCAATCAAATGAGAGGAAAGATTTGAGGACAGACATTATGTTAGTAATTCCTGGTTTCTTTTCTGTCTCCTTAAGTAATATATTTTCAAATACTTGTTGTTAGTGCATACGCTTCCTTGTTCTTGTTATACGTACTAAAATTCTACAGACTTGTAATACCTGTATTCTTCCTTTGGATGATTAAAAACGACTATGTGACTAGTAATTAGTACTTATTCCCATCACCTTTTTTACCCCAGCCCTAAACACCTCTCCTCTGGCCTCCATACATTTGTTCTCTGTGTCTATAAATCTGTTTCCATTTTGTTTGTTTGTTCATCTTGTTCTTTAGATTCCATATATATAAATGATACCATGACATCTGTCTTGCTCCTCTTGGCTTTTTTCACTTAGCATAATATCCTGTAGGTCCATCCATAGGGAGGATGAAAGGTAAAACATAGGGAATATAGTTAACAATACTGTAATAACTATCAATGATGTCAGGCCAGCATTTGAATTATCAGAGGGAACATTTTGCAACCTATATGAATGTTCATCATATATGTTCAAGTGCTGTACACTTGAAACTAATACAGAAACATGCTGAATACAAATTATAATTAAAAATGAAATTAAAAATAAATTAAAAAATTGGCTAGGTACACAAGTGGAGAAAAATATAAGGATGCCGCTATGAAGAGTTTATAATAATACACGGTGTGATATCATCGATATAAGTTACAAGGATATTTCTTTTTGGGATTATGGAATATAAATATCCTGAACTACTAATTTTATATGCAAAAACTAAATATGCTACATACAATTATATATGCTTATCTGAGCTGGGAAAACTAATAGATCCACAGAAACTAAATGCAAAGGAAAATAGCTAATTTTGAGAGGTAGAAAGTGGTCCGGCTGGTTTTGCTTCAGGCAGATTCCACTTCCTGTTGACTTCAGCGTCTGTTTCATCTGCCACATGGAAGATGAAACAGAGATAAGAATAGGAGAAGAACTCAGGAATTTCATCCTAAGTAAGAGTCTAAAAGGAGTCTGCATAAAATGCTTTTACTCAGGGAATATATAGATTAGAAATAAACCTACTCCTGAAAAGGTGAAATTAAGAAAATTACCTGACTTGAATTTGGCTCTGTGGGGAAGAAAAAACATTATCCTTGGAGAAATTGCAAACACAAACAAGATCTCATGGAGTTTTGCAGCTCAAATTCACACAATTTTGTCTGTGAAAACTTGGCAGGAACACAATAAATGTTTTCTTGTATCGTGGAGCCCATCATCCATGGCATAATCTATTACAAATGGAAATCGTGATCAAGGTAGGCCTTCTCCGCCTGCAAAAACAATAAAAGCTCCCAATCAAGAATAACCAAATGCAGAGAAAAGATAGCATCGCAAGTGAAAGAATAGAAAAATAGAAAGAGATTGGCAAAGATGCACATACTGAAATTTAATTTAAACACTGACTATAAAGTAATTGTGTTAAATATGTTTGAAAAAGCAAAAGATAGATATTAAAATATGTGTAAGAAACAAGAGATGTAAAAATAAGCAAGCTGATCCGAAAAGCTATTAAAGAGATCATGCAGAAATAAAAATAAGAAACATAATGATTGAAAAGGTATTAAAGAGACTATTTAAACAATGGAAGGGAGCTTTCATGAGTTAGAAACATGTGCTGATTATGTAGAATGCAGTAAGAGACAGGCAGTGCTGGGTTTGGTCATGCAGCCTCTGAACTCCAGAAGCTCATTCAGTGTGTGAAGCGATCCCTGAAGAGGTAAGGGGAAAAAAGAAGCTTAAGAGGTAGAAAAGACAGCGGTTTTTCTGACATACACTGAATAAAAAGTAAGGAACAGAATAAGAAGAGATGATACCTTAAAATGTGCCAAAATCAAGAAAAAATACACACACTCATTTTTTGCTTAATAACGGCATACATTCTGAGAAATGTGTCGGTAGGTGATATTGTCATGGTGTAAACCGCACAGAGCGCACTCACACAGACCTGGATGGGATGGCCCACTACACACACGGGCTATGGGATATGCCCCATGGCTCCTGCACAGCATGTTACTGTGCTGAATGCTGTAGGCAATTGTAATACAGCATTGAGTATTTGTGTATCTAAGCATATCTAAACATAGCTAAGGAAAATATGGGGTAAAAATATGCAGTAGACAATAAAAACTGGAGCACCTGTGTAAGGCACTTACTTTGAATAAAACTTACAAAATTAAAGTTGCTCTGAGTCAGTGAATGAGTGGTGAGGAAATGTGAAGGCCAAGAACATTACTGTACATGACTATAGGCGTTATAAACACTGTACACTCAGCCTGTACTGAATTATTAAACATTTATTTTTTAATAACAGATTAATCTTCACTTATACATGTTTTAGTTTATAAAACTTTTAATTTTTTAACTTTTGGATTCATAATAACAGCTTAAAATAAAAAACATACTGAAGAGCTGTACAAAAATATTTTTTATATCTTTATTCTATAAGTTTTTCTTTCATTTTATTTTATTTTTATCTTTTTAAACATTTTGTTAAAAACTAAAATGCAAACATATACACTAGCCTACTCCTACTCAGGGCCAGGATCATTCATATCACTACTTCCACCTCCACATCTTGTCCCACTGGAAGGTCTTCAGGGGCAATAACATTTGTGGAGCTATCGTCTCCTATGATAATAATGCCTTCCTCTGGAACACTTCCGGAAGGATTTGTCTTGGGCTCTTCTTGAGAAGGTGTCACTCTTTTCAGAGATATGGCCATGCTGGTTTCCTTGGTTTCTTTCTTTCTTTCATCAAAGAGTTGCTTGTAAGCAGATAATGTACCATAAACATTCCTCTCTATTAATAAACACTTTTTGGTGTTGGAGTCTGCTTTCAAACTTTTTAAGGAGCTTTTTGAGGTCTGCAAAAGCTTCTGTCAACCCTTCAGTGTGAATTTCCTCAAGGGTTTGTCTGTTTCTTGTGTAGTTTCTTTTGCTCTTGCCTCTTCTTTCGCCACCCATTCCTGTTCTAGATCCAACAAGTTCATGTTAGTCAATTCTTCAGGAGCAGCCTGTAGGAGCTCCTCAATTTTGGCCTCATGTATACCTAAGTTAAAATTGTTTGCCATCTCACCTAAAACCTTGTTGATTTTCAAACTCTTTATTTTTGGAAAAAGCCTTGAAGTCATGAATGAACTTCTAGTGTGTCTTCTTCCTGATGCATTCATACACTCTTTGGTGATAACACCCCAATCCCAAACAAGGTTTCTGATGTAGTCAGAGGTGTTGTGATCCTTCCAGAATTGCATCAGTATCTACTCAGTGTCTTCCTCAGTTGCGGTATACTCTGGGTAGTTGCCTTCCTGAGATAATAGGTTTTAAAAGCTGCTATAACAGTGATGCATTGGTTGGATCAAAGAGGTGGTATTCAGAGGGAGAAATATTACTTTGGTATTGAGATTAAGATCACCAAATAAAAGAAAGATGTCCTGGAGCATTATTGACAATAAGCAAAATCTTGAAGGGTAGTTTATTCTCCAAACAGTGCTTCTCCATTTCACCAGCACAGCAAGTCAGGAGGGCACCTTGAATTAAGAGCTGGGTCATCCATGACCTCCTACTGCTCCCATAGCACACCAGTGGTGTGTGCTTATTGCTGTGCATGAAGGCCCCAGGGTTTTCACTGTGCCAAATCACTAGGGTTTCAATCTGGAGCCCGTGACATTGCCCCCAAGCAAGACAGTTATCCTGTCCTAAAAGTTTTGAAATCTGGCATTGACTTGGCATCCTTAGGGATGAAAGTCCTTTCAGGCATTTGTTTGCAGAATAGGGAGGTTTCATCCCTATGGAGTATTTGCTCTGGCAGGAAGTTTTCCTCTACAATCAGCTCACCTAGCGTTTCCAAAAATTCTTCAGCTGTCTTCATATTAGCACTCAAATTCCATTACTCACTTTCCTCTTATATAATGAATAGCAATTCTCGAATCTTTTAGATACCCAGAACTAGCAATAAATTCAATATCATAGTGGGGTCCAAACTTTTCTTTCAATGTCACAAACAAACCTTTTGCTTTGGCCCTAATCATGGTGCTGAGAGAGATATACTTCTGTGCCTGATTTTCATTCCAGGTCATTAGAAGTTTTCCAGTCTGATATGGGCCCTTCTTGAATTTTTTGTTAGACTCACTGCCTCCAATGAAGCACATCCTTTAATAGCTTTCTTCCCTTTGTTCTTCTTCAAGATTATAGCTATGGTGGACTGGGACATGCCTGACTATGAGCAATGACTATCACTAATTTTCTACATTTGTAGGCCTTAATCACATCCAGTTTTATTTCCATGTCAGTCACTTGATGTAGCCTCTTACTGGCAACATTAGCAGTGAATTTTATATGCTTAGGGGCCATCATGAACAAGGCAACACAAAATCAATGCAAGCACAAGAGGAAATGATGCAATCGAGAGACACGGTAAATGAGAAGTGTAAGGCTACTGGCAGTACAACATGGCATAGTGTTTTACAGCAAACATTTTTTATAAGTAGAAAAAGTATAATCTAAAATAGCAATAAAGTTATAGTATAGTGAATACATAAAGCAGTAACAGTCATTCATTATTACTATCAAGCATCATGTACTGTACACAACTGTATGCGGTATGCTTCTATAAAGCTGGCAGTGCAGTAATTGTGTTTACACCAGCATCACCGCAATGTGTGAGTAAAGTGCTGTCTGTGACATTACTAAGTGATAAGAATTATTTTTAACTCCATTATAATCTTAGGGGCCATCATCCTATTTGTGATCTTGGGTAATTTGGAAAACAACTAGGAAAATTTAAATTCTGGCTAAACAGAATATTATATTCAGAATAAAATTATATTTTCTCTGCATGTGTTCTCATAGTATAAGGAAGATGAAGAACAAAGATGGTTTATGTAAATGAATTGCTTCATAGAAGATAGAGAAATAATCATTTAATATATCTTGGAATTAATCTGATGGAACAAAGCAAGTCACTTATGTGTTTCTCAAATTTGAGAATTTTTAATATCAGAGATAAACTAATAGAAATGTATGACATTAATATTAAAGTCTATATTAGAGATAATTTATGCATCCCTTAAAAATCTTAACACATACACTAAACAAAAAGATGATTAGAAAGCAATAATGAGATCAGTGAGTTCTGTTGCCTGTTTATTATTGGTATTATTTAATTTAACATTTGACCCTATTGCCTGTACTTGAAATGCCTCTGCAGAAAAATATTTAAGTGTCAGTTGGCATTGGTCCTGAAATAAAAAAAGATTTCATAAGTTTGTGTAAAAGGCAGAATAATGGCCACTCAAAGATATCCCCATTCTTAACCCCAGAACTTGAGAATATATTAGATTAAAGGACAAAGTGGAATTCAGGTTACAGCTGATATTAAGGTTACATTTGTTAATCAGATAAATTTATGATAGGGAGTTTATCTTGGTTTATGTGAGTAGCTTCATTGTAATGGCAAGGGTCCTTAAAAGTGGGAGAGGGAAGCAAATGAAACAAAGCGGAGATACGGCAATAAAAGGAAGGTTATCGTGATGCAATTTGAACAGAATTTGAGTCCCCATTGCTGGCTTTGTCCATGGAGGAAGGAGGCCATGAGTCAAAGTGTGCCAGCACCTTTAGGACCTGGAAGAGGCAAGAAAGTGAATTCTCCCCTAGAGCTGCAGGAAGAGAATGCCTCCTCGCCCACACCTTGATTTTAGTCCTGAGACTTCTGGCTTCCAGATGAGTAAAATAACAAATTTGTGTTGTTTAAGCTGCTATGTTTGTGGTATCTGTTGCAACACTACTATAGTGAACACAATTCCCAACAAAGAAACCAGATAATGTGTTGTTTTATTTTATTCTTGGCAACAGAAAAGCTAACAAGAAGCTCTAAATTCTTTTTTTTTTTAATTATTTTATTGTTGTTCAATTACAGTTGTCCGCATTTACCCTTCCCCCACCCCACTCCAGGAAAACCCACTTCCCTCCCTTGCTTTCCCCCTCCCCCTTGGTTTTGTCCATGTGTCCTTCATTGCAGTTCCTGAATACCCTTGTCCCCCTTCTCCCCTTCCTCCTCCCCTCTGGTTACTGCCAGAATGTTCTAAACTTCAATGTCTCTGGTTCTATTTTGTTTCTCTGGTTGTATTTTGCTTGCTTACCTCAGAAGCGTCTTGGCTGTGACTGATCTGAATTCCCCGGTAGCTGATCTGGCCTCGGTGCCTTCTCTCCTGAGCCCTCATACGAAACTTTTTAACATTTCATATAGTAGAGGCTGCATGATGATGTACTCCTTGAACTTGACCTTATCTGAGAAACACTTTATCTGCCCTTCCATTCTAAATGACAGTTTTGCTGGATAGATTATTCTTGGTTGTAGTCCCTTGCTTTTCATGATTTGAAATATCTCTCTCCAGCCCCTTCTTGCTTGGAAGGTCTCCTTTGAGAAATCCGCTGACAGTCTTATGGGGATTCCTTTGTAGGTAACTGTCTCTTTTTCTCTAGCTGCTTGTAAGATTCTTTCCTTATTATTGACCTCGGGTAATGTAATTATGATGTGCCTTGGTGTGTTCCTCTTTGGGTCCCGCTTCTTGGGGGTTCTCTGAGCTTCTTGGATTTCCAGGAAGCCTATTTCCTTTGCCAGATCTGGGAAGTTTTCCTTCATTATCTGTTCAAAAATACGTTCAATTTCTTGGTGTTCCTCTTGTCCTTCTGGCAGCCCTATGATCCGGATATTGGGTCGTTTACAAATGTCTCTGAGGTTCCTGAGTCCCTCCTCATTTTTTTGAATTC
>PVJI01009862.1:0-28770 GCA_004026765.1 Micronycteris hirsuta | reverse complement strand
TTCTGATCTTTCATTTTGGCCATTTTCATTCTTTTTGTCTCGGTGCACTTGTCTGCTCGCAGGTGCCTGCAACCTGGGTCACTTTTTGGATGACATTGCCTCTGGGGGCGGGGCCTGGGAGGAAGCAATGGCGGCCTCTGATCACCGCGGGCTCCCGTCACTCCTCCGCTCCCCAGTTCCCCACCGCCTTTTCTGCCAGACTCGGTTCTGCTGGCTCAGCCCTGGCCTCTCTCCGGCAGCGTCGCCGGCTTGTGGGATTCACCTGTTGTTCGGGGCCATGCCCTGTTCAGGCGCTGGCGGCGTGAGTCCCTCTGTGAGAGCTGCCTCTCACTCTGTTCCTCCGCCCGGTACTGCCCCGCTTACCGGCCTGGATGTTCGTCTTCTCCTACCTCCTGGGTGTCGGACTTCCCTTCAGTTCAATTCTGTCCGTTCTGGTTGTTTAATTTTTCGCTACTGTGTTCGTTGTTTAGACATTCTGGATGTGTGGGCGGGGAGTGCATCCACCTATGCTGCCATCTTGGCAGAAGTCCAAGAAGCTCTAAATTCTTAAAGTTAATCAAACTTTATGAAACCACTGGTATGTATTTAACCTTTTGCAGTGGCACTAAAAATTCAGTCTAGTCTGTTGAAATCTGTTTAAAGAGTTGATAGAAAGAGTTTAATATATACACATTAAAATATTAAAGCACACTTAACTATTAAACTACAGTCAAATACGGATCAAAACAATGAGAGAACATAGAGAGTAAAAAACTCTAATTTGAAGGAGTCTGGACATGCGTGTGAAGAAGAGATGGGATGAGCGTCTGTACAGGGGAGACCTGTCTGGGAAAGAGCCACAGCAAGGGCTCCTGCCCAACAATCGGGAAACCGCACACCTTCTCACGGTCTACACCTAGATATAGCCCGTCTTTCATGGTTCCAAAGCACACATTTTGTTCCCCCACCCCAGATCTTATGGCTTTGCTCACAATCCACAGCTCTGCTTGCCATGCTTTTCACATCGTACTCAAATTAAGTCATAAACTATTTATCTTTCAAGATGCAGCTCATGGATCACTTCTTGCATTTATCCCATTTCTTTGACTGCTTTTTGGTCATAGGGCTCAAAACAATTTGCTTAGTTTATTAATGTGTGCATCTTCTCCTACTGTAGGTTCCTCATCATGGAATGATTTTTAGGCAACCATCCTTTGTGCTTTACCCACGTATAATAATGTGTTGCTCATAGTAGGCATTATAAAAACATGAGCGAAGTAAGCGTGTGGGCATGTGGTTTATTTTTTTTTATACCAACACCTTAAATTTTGAAAAATCCATAAATCTCAAGGCAGTATGTTCCAACTTCAGAGAAAAACATTGCCTCATTAAAACTTTTTCTCTGTTGGTCATGTGACTCTTTTGTCAGATACTCTTTATAAAAGATTCTGAAATACAATTAAATCATGTTTTCTGCCACTCAAGTTATTTGCTGCTACTTCATTAAGATAAAAGCTAAGTGATTTTATTTTCAAGCTTAAAGAAAAATAAATGAGCCCTTTAACATAATGACTGAAAACCTTAAATAAGTCAAAAATATATATTTTCAAAATTCAATAAAGAAATGTGAATACTTGTAATTAAGAAAAACTCAAATATAAAAATGAGTCCATATTCCAATGAACTTAAACTTCATTTCTTATTATTTTCATCCTGCAAACATTGCCCTAAGTGAATAAAGCACACACTGTTTAGAAAAATTATGTAAATTAGTAAAGGGATGGGGAGAAGTATCGTTTGGCAGATTGGCATCACGTTTCCGTGAGTACTGAAGTTGTTATGAATGGATTTGGAGGGTAAAAATTACAATAATGCCTTGTTTGAATTCCAGTAAGTACTACAAAGAAGCCAAAAAAAAAAAAAAAATCATGAGACTTTTTTTTAAATAGTAGCAAACCATGATTTTTTGAAAACAGTCTGTCCCAAGAGGTACACAAGCTAAGGCCACTTGGGGGGCAAAAAAAAGTAATCTCAATAGGTGTAAAATTGTTTTGTTTTTCCTCTGCAGAAAATTGCTTTTAAAACACCCATATATTGATGCTATAATATTTTGTTGAACATTTTTTCTATTTTTTGTTGTTTATCTTTTGAAGTAACATTTTCCCTGTCATAATGTTTCCAGGGAACAAAGAAAAGGAAGTCATATGCTTGGGAAAATTTTAAATGTAAAAGCAACATGCTTTTTTCTGCCTAAGTAACAACAATTTCTCAACAAGATTTAGAATTTCTACAGAATAAAGTATACAAAAATTGGAAGAATCATTGCTTTCCATGTTTATTTTCTCTTTAATTGTTTTAATTAAAATATAATTGTCATACAACATTGTATTAGTTTTAGGTGTACAGCAAAGCGATTCAACATTTACCAACCTCACACATGATCACCGCAGTAGATATTGTAACCATCTGTGGCTGAGCAAAGTTATGAGGATGTTATTGACTATATATGCCCCATGCTCTATACTATGTTTCTATGGCTTATTTGTATTCTAACTGAAAATTTGTATCTTTAATTCCCCTATACCCTTTCCTACCATCTTTCATTTTCTTCACTTCTGGTAAACATCAGTTCTCTGTACATGTGAATCTGCTTCTGTTTTGTTTGTTTATTTGTCATTTTTATATCCCACAAGTGAAATTAGGTGGTATTTGCCTTTCCATGACTTATTTCTCTTAGCATGATGTTCTTGAGGTTCATCCATGTTGTTACAAGTGGCAAGATTTAATTATTTTTTTTTGTTGCTGATTAATATTCCAGCGTGTGTACGCATGCATGTGAGCATGTATATACCAGCTCTCCTTTATCCATTCTTCCATCGATGGACACCTAGGTCACTTCCATAACTTGGCCATTATAAAGTATGTTGCAATGAACATGGGATGCATATATCTTTTTAAATTAGTACTTTTATTTTCTTAGTTAAATACCCAGAGATTGAATAGCTTGGTTGTGTGTTAGTTCAATTTTTTGTTTTTTGAGGAATATCCATACCGCTTTCCACAGTGACTGCACCAATTGCAGCCCAACCAACAATGCACAAGAGCATCATTTTCTCTACGTTTTTGCCAACACTTGTTATCTGTTGACTTTTTGATAGTAGCCATTCTGACAGGTGTAAGGTGACATCTCATTTTGGTTTTGATTTGCATTTCCCTGATGTTAGTGATGTTGAACATTTTTAATATGTCTGTTGTCCATCTGTATGTACTTTTGGAAACAAAATCTATTCATGTCCTCTGTCCATTTTTAAAATGATTTTTAAGTTGATTTTTATGAGTTTCTTATATATTTTAAATATTATTCCCTTATTGAATGTATTGTTGGTGAATATCTTCTCCCATTCAGTAGGTTCTCTCTCATTTGGTTGATGGCTTCCTTCTCAGTGCAAAAGCTTTTTAGTTTGATGTAGTCACATTTATTTATTTTTTGTTTTTGTTGCTTTTGCCTGGGGAGACATATCCTAAAAGATATTGCTAAGACTGAAGTGAAAGTGTTTTCTGCCTGTGTTCTCTTCTAGGAGTTTTATGGTTTCAGGTCTTACATTTAAGCTTTTAATACATTTTGTGTTTATTTTTGTATATTGTATAAGAACGTGGCCTATTTTCATTTTATGCATGTATCTGTCCACTTTTTACAACACTACTTATTGAAAAGACTCTCATTTTTCCACTATATTCGAGGTCTGTCCACAAGGTATGCAGCCATGTAATATGAAAAAGAGAGCTATTTATTGAAGAAGATATAAGATACAAGAAACATTGTACATAGGACAACGATTCCTCAGTCCCCTTCAAAGTAGGCACCTTGGGACCTCACACAGTTCTCCTAACAGCAATCAGCTGCCCTATTGTGTTTTCCTGAATCTCATTGACTATCTGAAATCAATTCCCTTTCAAAGGTGATTTTAGTTTTGGGGAAAGCCAGAAGTTAAAGGGTGCCTTATCTAGGCCGTGGGGAGGCTGAGTCACCTGGGTGGTTTGATATTTCACCAAAAAAATCTGCACAAGATGTGATGTATGAGCAGGCATGCTCTTGTGATGAAGCTGCCAATCACCAGTCACCCATATATGCAGCCTTCTGAATCATCTGAACAGTTTCCACGGAGGAATATTCAAGCTTAACACAAATTTGATGCAGATTTATTGCTCTAGTCGCTCATATTTTGAATGTGACGACCAGAGTACACATCATCACTCAGCAGTATCTATCATCTGCTCTGACTAGTACAGTGAAGTTGTCATTGTTCACACATGTGCATTGCAGTCCAATCTCCTTGGCTTCCAGGTTACACTGATGCTGCACAAACCATTCTTGTTATATTAACAATGGCTGGACTTTTTCCTGACACACCTCATGTTCTTACCTCCTTTCTTTGGCAGATTCATTATTTTTTAAGTAGAAAGAACACATTATAATAGCTAATAGAATAATTTAATGGATTAGATTACACATTCATTGTGAACAGAAGCTAGCTTTTAAATTAAAAATCATATTATTTCCATCTTGATTACAACAGATCTGAGCATAAACTAAACATTCAACACAATAAATTTAATTAAATGTCTTCATTACCAACCAACAAATATCAAGCGAACTTTTTTTTCTGTATTTTTTAATGATTTTATTTATTTATTTTTAGATGGGAAGGGAGGGAGATTAAAAGGGAGAGAAACATCACTGTGTGGTTGCCTATTGCGTGCCCCCCGACTGGGGACCTGGCCTGCAACTAAGTCATGTGCCCTGACTGGGAACCAAACCAGCGACCCTTTGTTTCCCAGGCCAGCACTCAATCCACTGAGGCAGGGCTCAGCCAAAATTTCATATTAATTTGAGCTTTATGGTAAAAAAAAAATAATTGTGTGCTTTCTTCTTATTTTTCAATCAAAATTTGATTTAATGGAGGTTTGTATAGCACAAGATGTCTCAATATTTTCTTAGACATCAAGGATGTAGCAATTTTAGTGGATTAAGTGATTGGATGTGACTTAGGGTTGCCTTCCTTTCAGGAGAGGGTGAATATATTCTAGCATGAAAAGTAAAATTGATTTTTGATTATCAGAAGAAGACTGGCTATTTCTTTACTAATTGTTTTATCTTCTTAGGAATAGATCTCAATCTCACCTCCCATCCTCCTTTCTTTTTGAGTATCAATACGTGGCTGAGTTACAGTCAAAGGAATGTGAGAAGATAAAAATGTCACTTCCAAACCCCTTCCATGATTTGATGCAAAAAAACATCTGGAAAAAACCTTGGAAGCCACATATTTCCAGGTAGGGATAGAAAGATGAACAAAATGCTTAAGAGTTATACAATAAACATAGACTCTGAAGTTGAACTTGGTATTTATTTTGATCCTATGAACTACTATTCATAACTTTTATTTAAACTTAAGGATAATCATCTGTTAATTGTTAATTAAGGATGTAGTTACTATTCATAAAGACCTCTTAGTTCAGTGTACTCAGGGTTTCAGTTGCTTTTTGCAGACTTGATTTACAGTAAATAACAAGAAGATATATGAGAAAATCGGAATTAATAAATACATTAACATTAACATTTATTGTTATGCTATACCTATTCTATATATAAAGCATTAATATTTATTATTATGTTTTGCTATAGCTATTATATATTATATGTTTATCTTTCCATTTCATGGCTTTAGTCTCTTGGATTCTTTTTCTTTTTTCTCTCTCTTCAAAGAGATCCTTATAAGACCATCTCTTGACATTGTAACACTGTGGTTTGATATTTACAACAACTCCGGGGAAAGTGTCCTCAGGGTTTAGAGCTACAGTTTTGAACACTGAAAATCTCAAATTCATGCCCGGTTATGGGATTCAACATCTGAAAAGATGTAAGTCATACATTTGAAAACTAGACTCAGTGTATATCTATTAAGACTTTTGAACTAAAATAAAAGCTTTCTCTCATATTTTTGGTAAAGGAGACTCATTTTTCAATAAGTAAATAAATAATCAAATAGTTGGGGTAAATAAATCATTTAGCTTATAAATGATACTGTTCAATGATATTTCAACTGGAGGAGGATGTAGACTTGAATACTACTTACATTATGTGTAGTCTGTCCATGCTTGCTTTAGGATGTTGACATTTCCCTTCTGACAAAACCAAGATGGAAGATTCCTAACCTAAGGGCCCAATATGTCTTTTTTTCAACATGTTTAGGGTGAAATGAGAGACTACACTTCTAGTTTCTATAACATAGATCTAATTACAATACACAAATGAGTCATATATGAGAACACAGTTTTTCAGATTTGGGAAAGAAATATTAGTTCATACATTACAGAGATGAAGGAAAGTAATTTTCATGTAACTCAGACTTGCACATAGCATGGAGTGTTGCTCTTCCAGGTGAAGCCTGCAGACTCAAGAAAGAGTCCTCCAGGAAGACACCTTATGAAATAGATGGAAATAGTGACTGTAACTTTAATGTGTGGAGATCATTCAGTCTAGATAAAAGGAACAGCTTCTTGGGGTTCCTTTTGTCTAGGGTAAGAAGAGAGGAAAGTGCATGGCAAAATATAAAGTCCCCCAAAGGTGCTTAGGACTTTATTTCTGTTTCAAATTCTTGTACATTGTAGTATTTCTATTATCTATCCTAAATATCCTTTTGGCTGCTACACAAAGTTTTGAAAAACAAAAGTCAGCTCTTTGGACTTTTCCAAATTTATTTTCAAACATTGGAAAGGCAACATGATTACTCGGTAACACGCTGTGACCTGTAAAGCTGCCTCGTGGTCATTTCTTCAGTCTGCTGTTAACTTTCTCAGTAAATAGTTTACCCTTTCAGTACAGCTAAACAAGTGAAAACTGGATAACGTAATCCAATGTAGTAGTTAATATTTTTGTACTTCTTTTATTCAGAGGTTAGTCTATTACTTTGTTCATTTCTTGGATGCATATTTATAGAGCACTAGAAATTTACAGCTACTGTTCCAAGTTCTGGGAATGTGTGACAAGTCAGCTCTGAGAATAGTAGGGTGAGGCAGTCAATACATTCTCTCAAAGAAATTGGAATGCATGAACTTAAAAAGTGACAACAGTGTTTTGAATTAAATAAAATGAAAATGATAGGAGAGGATGATAGAAGAAGAGTTACTTGAGGGAAGAAGGGTTTCCTTAAACAGAATGGAGGAATCCGAGAAAAGAAGATATTTTGATTAGATCGAATAGAAAAATCTGCCACACCTGTAAACTTCCTTGTAAAATTACACTTAGCAGAGAAAAAAAGGTGAAAGAACTAAGGTGAAGAGAATTTTGGAAAACTTTGAAAGAGAAAACCAAAGGAGCCTGGAGAATTTAAATGCTGTCAGCTTGGGGAAGAGGAGAGGTCAGAGTTAGAAGAGGGTGGTATCTCATTCTCAGTGTGATGTTAAGACCTGGGTTGGGGGGATACTGACTGCATTCTTTATTTTTTTAATTATAATAGTTTTAAAGATTTTAATTCATTTTTAGAGAGGGGAAGTGAGGGAGAAATAGAGTGAGAGAAACATCAACGTATGGTTGCCTCTCGCGTGCCTCCCCACTGGAGACCCGGCCTGCAACCCAGACATGCACCCTACACTGGGAATCGAACTGGTGGCCCTTTGGTTCACAGGCCAGCGCTCGGTCTACTGAGCCACACCAGCCAGGGCATCACTGAGTCCCTTTGAAATGCATTTACCTGTTCCTCTGCAGGCAGAGTTGAAACAGGAAAATGATTTTGTCAGTAACTGTAGAAGATTAGGGAAGAAAAAAGAGTCTCTAAGATTAGGGTAGTGACAGAGTAATGGGGGAAGGATTACACATTGGAGATAAGATAAATAGTATTACAATTAGTTAGATGAGAAAAGATTAGGAAACAAATTATTAAGGGTAACTGCTAAATTTTGGTTTTACCATTAATAATACTGGCAAGCCTGGAGAAATTTATTGTAAAGTTGGAGGGAATTAATATTTCTATATTAGAGATGTTAAGTTTGAGATGTTTTATTAGAAAGCTAAGTGGAGATTAAACCTGCTATAGTAATTAGTATGTCTGTATGAATTTAGAATTCTCGCTTAGTTAAGAAATGAGGATATGGAATGATTTGGTCTTATACAGACAGAATTGTCAGGGACCTGGGTCGGCTCACTTGGAGAGACACTGCAGATATAATGCTGATGAAAGAATGAGGGTATAAGAAGATCCAAACATGTAAAGAATGTTTATGAGTTTATGTGAGTTAAACTGAGGGCAATTACCAGACTATGGCAGTTTTGCACCTTATTTATACATTTCAATCAAAGAAGGAGATGCAAGGGGGTTACATGAAATTCATTGGTGATAGATTAGGGAGGCAAGAGAAAGCAAAAAGGGGAAATCTCTGAAATTGAATAAATAATAAAACAGAGACAAATATGTCTTTTATATTGGTAGGTACAGGATAGTTAACATTTGAGCACACAGAGATGGTATTTGGAGAAGAAGTTAACAAGGAGGGGCTCTGTGGTCGCATCCTCTGGTGCAGTGGGTGTATCCTGAGGGATCTGGTAAAAGTTTACTTTGATCTTCCCAGTGGACGTTAACTTAGATGCAAAAAGACAATAGATAGGCTCTCTTTTGTTAAGGAAGCTACAGGCCTGGGATGTAACTACCAGCCACGATTCACTTTGAATTAGGAATGTCTATGTTCAGATATTGTGCTGTGTGGTTATTTTCAGTCTCTGAGTTTGTGAGGCCCCCTCTTTAGGCCTCCCCTGAGCTTGCCAGGTTTAGTATGTGGTCCCGTTTTCATCCACAAAAGAAAAGAGGAAAAGAGCTCAGGGCTGAGACCTACAATGCCCGTTAAGAGAAGAAAATCCAGAAAAGGAACTCAGCAGCGCCTAGTGTGGGAAAAGAAAAGGCCTCAGGAACCGCAGAGTAGAATCTAAGATTGAATGTATTTCAAGAAAAATGGAATCATTAATTAGGAAGGAAAGTAACTCACTATAAATCATTGAAATAAATCAGGAGAAAGTAAAACACTGAAGAAAGTGTCTATTTCTTTGTAAAACTATATTGTAGAAAAATTATGGATGAAGAAATGTATGAGTATTAAAAGTTATGCTGCAAAATATCTCTCCTATGTAGATTCTCCCAGTGAGTAGTTTTTATTTTCTTTTTCTTTCTTTTTTTTTGTGCCTATATGGAAATGAGATATACATATTAAATAGTTTTTAATAGAATGGGGCCCATAAAGTCTGTATTTTTGCAGTTTTGATTGAAGATACCTTTAAAGAGATTGTTTAGTATAGTTCAGATTCTCAGACCTTATTGTATCAATGCACCTATAACATTTAGGTGGGGATACGTTAATTATATGAAAACATAACATTTTTAAGTAGTAACTGAATTATTCTTTCCCTAAATTTATTTCTCTCTTTCATTCTCCCACCCACTCTCTCTTTCCTGCCTCTCTCACTCCTTAAAGAGTAGAACTGAACCAATGAAATTGTAATCCTGCGTTGAATAAGTAGCACTTAAAATACCCTTTAACATTTTTCTGTGAGAAATGTTATTTCTTTTAATTCATTTTTACCTTTAAAGTATCTCTGAAGATTCTCAGAAGAATAAACTATATCATAAATTGCTGCGTGCCTTCAAGAGACGATGCATAGGGCTCTGTGTGTGTGTGTTCATGTGGGTGTGAAAGAGAGACAGAAGTAGAGAGAGAGAGGAGGTTGTAGTTTACTACACAATTTAGTTTTGCTGGGACTATCTCCTAACTATTATATGGGGTTATTAAATGTTACTTAACCTTTATCTACCTCACTTCTCTTACCTATAAAAATGAGGAGCATAACAGTACTTACCTTCATAAAGTCATTGTCAAGATTAAATATGTTACTACATTTGGGCTTCTAGAAAGAATCTCTGATATGTTGCATAAACCAATAAATCTTAGCTATTATTATTATTATTATTATTATTATTATTATGGTTATGTTCTTAGTTGACAGAGTGAAATTTATTAGATAGTCTATATATGTCATATATATTAAGTGTAATATATTTAATGCATATTGAGAAAATCAATTATACAAGATAGAGTACTTAATGAAAAATAGTTTAAAATTTCATTAAATATTTTTGAATTATATAGTCCATGTAAAATCTGTACACACACCTCTTTTTATTGATTTATTTAATTCATATTAAAGATATTTGTTTCAAAGTTTTATAAATTAATGTGAATAGTTGAACTTTCAGATATGAAAATTAGACAAAATAATCCTGTGAGATAGACCTGCTGGCACCACACTTTTTTGCATTTTGAGACACATAACTTTGACCAGATCTCACTGGTATTGCCTGGAATGATGGGGTCCCAGGTTTGAGACTTCCTCTCAGGCCAATTCTGCTTCACACATGCCCAGTGATGCACGGTTCTCAATGAATGCAATTATTGTCTTCCATTTTTCGGAATATTCTCTTGCTTCCTTTATGACTCCACCTCCTTCTGTATCTGCACACTTCTTCATAAAATGCCCTTGTATATTTACAGTTTAGATACTTTAAAGCCATCTCTGCCAAAGAAAGTTAAAGTGTTTCTGATGATTAATAGAAGAGAATATTTTGCCAAGACCAAATGGACCAATAAGGAAAACAAATGAGGCTACTTTTATCATTTGTAGAAGCTTTTTAGGATTAATTTGACACCCGATTAAGGACTCAGAAAAGCCAATATTTTTACCAAAGAGTAAGGGTAAAAGTCATGTAATATTAATGCTAAATGATCAGATGGAAGTGCAAAGCAAGGTGGACTGGATTAACTCTAGAAGTTGCAGTTCTTTAACAAAGAAACATTTTCATTGTTCAAATTATCAGCATGGTCAAATTAATTGCGCTTAGTTTTTTAGTCCAGTGATTTCATTAAGCTTACATTGACAGTCCATTTTCCCAAACTGCTGTGGCCATTACTTTTAAATGTTGACAGTACTACTTAATCTTGCTGATAGACACAACAGGAGGGTCAAGTTTCTTTACTGGTTGTCATTTCATTCAAAGTTATGTATCTTTTTTCTTATATTTTTAAATGAGGAATTCATTCAAGCACCCATTATTGTTAAAAAATATATATAAGTTATTGAAATATATGATTGCTTTGCGTGGGCTCTGGCCATTCAATATCTATATGATAAAATCGAAGGTAAGTAGACCAGGTAGCTGTAGACTCTTCTGGTCAGATTATAGCCCTTTATTGAAACTGATGTTAGTTCATAGTAAAGCCTCCATGATCTCCATTGCAACATGATCTTATTATTTATTTAACATTAGAATAAATAATGCATCACTAGTAAAAGAAAAATATCAAACCAAAAATTTGTCCAGAATGTCTAGGCCCTTAAAAAAGTGCTTTTTTACTAAAAATATGAATAGTAGAGACAAAATGTTATAATATAGAGCACAATGGAGTAAAAGTGAATAGTTATGCAAGTAAAACCAAAGAAAGTAACAAAGAATACATGGTTAAGGATTTTAATAGAAAACGATGAACACAAAAACAGACACTTGGCAAGTAACCTTGAGAATAATAAGCAAGATTGGCTATAACTAAATGGCAAAACTAGTTTTACCTCTCATTCTGTCTTCAAAACAAGTATCATTTGAGATTTTCAAATATTTGTTATTCTAGTTTAAACAATTAAATTAGAATAACCTTTAAAGTCTCATAAAACTTAAAATTATATGAGCATTACATTTATATCATATTCTGTTATAGTATTTATAACTGTGTAAGATGTAGAATCTTCAGGCTAGGCAGTGTCTTTAAGTATTAAATGAATATTTTTGAGTGAGTAAAAGAATCACTATATTTATCATTTTCATTCCTTTTATGTAGTAGGTATTATTTTCTTGGTAAAAGCAGTGAAGATCAATTTTGTTTCTTTTCTATTCCAGTGCAAAGGTTTCTTTGCCCATCACCTGCAGATATTCATCAGCAAAACCCAGAATGCATGCTGCTCTGCTGACCAAAATAAGGGTTGTAAAAGAATGTGCTCAACTCTGACATTTTCTCAACAAGGACACAGTATTAACCTCCCACATAATAAAATAGTTCCACCCAATTTCCCAGAATGAGATCTTAATTTAATTGGTCATTTGAAGTGCATTTATGTATAAAGAGAATATAGCCTTATCTGAAAGGAGGAAATAACTTATAGATTAAAATTTTTAATGTCAAACAGATATGTAAGAAGAATATTGATGGAACTAGTGAAGGTTAAGAAAAAAAAAAAAAATTACCTAAAAACATTTGTTCCCTGGCTGGGTAGCTCAGCTGCTTAGAACATCATTCCCATATGCCAAGGCCGCAAGTTCAATCCTCAGTAAGGGCACATACAAGAATCAACCAGTGTATGCATAAATAAGTGAAATAACAAATAGATGTTTTTCTCTTCCTCCCTCTCTCCCTCCCTAAAAATCAAGAAAGCTTTTTAAAAAATGTTGAAATGTATGGAATGACAAAAATATATGGAATTTATTTAATGCTATATTTTTAATTTATATACTTAAAGATGAGGACCTGTAATGGGGTAGGTCAGAGGAGAGGTCCTTGGAAAAGAGAGGAACCATCCCCCAATCCTGCATAAATGCAGGATCCCGGAAGGATGCCAACAGAGCGAAGGCACAGCATTTAAGGCACATTGTGCAACTAAAGCAGTTTGAAACAGCCCATGCTTCTTGAAGGGAAGGGCTGCAGAAGGAGGCTGCTGCCTGGAACAAACCATAAATAAAGACAATGTGATTGTGAGAAAGTACTCCAGCAGAGTCACTTGTGACATAGCAGGTCCGGGAGTGAGGGGACACTCATACAGCTGCGGGGTGCCGGACTAACACATCCAAGTGCACTTGTGCGTAGTTGGGGGAATTTTGCCCTGCCTAAAGATGGCGGCCAAAAGAAAGTCAAGGGCACTGGGAAGCTGACAAAAATAGCAGACACTGACTCACCATCAGATAAGTCGGACACTTCCACTGGCTTCCTGCGGATATGGGATTTTAGGAGGGCTCTTTAAAAGCAAAGGGCAGAAAGTCTCTCACTCGCTTCCACTCTTGGTTCGGTGCTTGGTATGGAGAAGTCACTCTCCTAGACTCCAAATTGGACGGAAGCCCACTCCTGGAGCAGGGTCCCTGGGCTCCAGCCTCAGAGCCACGATGACCCAGGGTAGCAGGGCACACGGGGCCTCAACAGCTACATGGAGAATGGAGGCAGCGCACCCCACATCCTGAAGGAGAGAGCTGCTGTGAGAAGATGGAAACTCTGAAACCCACAAGTGCACATTCCAGAGAGTTGGAGATCTGTTTGTGTGACCGGCGTAAGGACAGATAAAGAAATGGGGAGCTTCTGGACATGGTTTTGGCTTGTAGTTTTGAGGAGCAAGGACAGTTATGGGTCTCACGGGAGAGATGGGCTCAGAGCAGGAGCCTCCCCAAAGTTGGATCCCTGTTAATAAAAACCGAGTCCCTTCAACACATATTGTTGGGTTGTAGAGAAGGGCAACAAGCGACCAAAGCCCAGTTTGCATGGTTATAGACCAACATATTTAAATGTGTAATAGTTAAATGCTTGGAAAAACTTCTGAGAAACAAACAAAATGCAAAGAACCAGAATACTGTATTAAGAGAATGGTTATAGTCAGTTCTTCAGAAAATAAATTACCCTAAAATGCTGTAATACAGTTGCATCTTCTATGCCCTAAGGAGAAAGCACAACAAAATAAAATCACAAAAAATCTAGATCTATAGCAATACTTGACGACATTGCTATGCATTTTATACTGTTTATCAGTAAGTTATATTCTCTCTAAATTTGATTTAATTCATAGATTGAGGTCCTGTGTAGCAGAAAACTTTTTCTTCAAGATTTACAAACTAATTTGAAAAATATTTTTCCTTGTTATCATCATGCATTAATTATGGTATTCTGATATTACATATTTGTATGCAAATGTTTTCATAGTGAAGATTGCATATTAGTATAAAAGTTTAAGTATTTGGTTGCTTGAACTTATGTTCCTCAAATTATTACTGAAATCCATTTATTCTGAAAACAACTGGATATAAACAAATTACAGTTTAACTCGATTCTGAGTAGTTATTAATACTTTAAGATAAAATGATTTAAAGAATGTTCCATATATCTGCTTTTTTCTTAAATAATTATGTATTAAAGTAATTGTCTATCTTCTTGAGTCTACTTAATATTTACTTTTAACAAAATATACTCTAAAGTTCTTAAAATTTAACTCAGCCAGTACCTAAAACTTAGCTATAAAGCTCATGTACTGCATGGGTCAGAATGATAAAAAATAAATTTTAAAAATCAACTCTATCTGAAATGAAATTTGTCCAAATGAAAATTCTTTAATCCAAGCAGTTTTTATTTTTTATTTTTCCGGGAGCACAATTTTCTAAATCAAGTAATATAACTGTCATTTTTGGAAAGCCCAACTTCACACTAAAACTCTTATTTTCACTACACTGTTTTTTATTAAGAAAAAAGAAGGTTTTTACCACAAAAAATAGTTGTGCTGACAACCTTGTTCCTATGTTGTATTTTATTGCAGGGCAGCTCCAGCTACTGCAGAAATGTTCAGACTTTTCAAACCTGATTACACAGCCCACTGTCCTTCCCCCCTTGTTTCCACGTCTTTTCACATAAATGCAGAGTTCCTGATGATTTGGCAGAATTTTCTTGCCCAGAATAGCCATGAAATGGTGCAGGGAGAATGACCAGAGAGTGAGTTACGTATTTTTCTTATAACATACGATTAATACTCAGTTTGCTTAGTAATGTCAAAATGAACAATATTGCCTACAAAAATGTGATAGTTTAGATGTGCCTTAATTCTGGCAAGCTGTACTGATTATTTTCTAGTTTGTATTTTACTAAATAAGAAAAACAGTAGCAATCAGATATTTTGGACTTCCTAATTTAACACTATTTTATTCTTCTTCTATTTGGTTCCTGAAAGCTTGGTCTATATTAACTTGTATATTCATGTAAACTTTTATAACAACCTAGTTGCTTCATAAACCATTTTCTTAAATAAGTAAAGTAAGAACTAATGAAAAGCCACCCTGAATCCCAATATATGGAAACAGTAAAGTTTGGTATAGCCTTTCCTATGTTTAGATAACTCTGAATAGTCATTTCTGGCTAGTATTGATTTTATTAACCCATTACTCTCTGTTCTTAAAATTGCTAATATTTTTTTTTTGCTTGACCATGAGTATCTCTACAACAGAATTATATGCTTTTTGCTTTTAAATATGAAGATTAGTATTACTATAATTTTTTAACATCACGCATCCTGTTATTAAGTACAATATTAGGCAAAGAATAGACATTTGGTAAATATTGGCTACATAAGTACCTTTATAAATGAAGAAAAATCAATAGGAATCCAATATTTTAAAATATATATAGGAATTTAAAATTATACACATGTAATTTGTACCTATGTGTTAAAGTGCAGCATGCTTTTCTATTCTTTAAACATAAAAGAAAATTTTCCAGGTCTATACTGGGGATTTAAAAAACCCTGAGATTTACTGCATTGAAGATAATACTCACACGATAAATGAATTCTGAATACATGGCACAGTTATAGTTCGTTTGCACTTTTTACCTGCTAGAATGAAAAGACATATGATTATAAAATGACTAATAATGTATACATCCTAGGTTGTGATATTGGATAAACCATCTAACATTCTTCAGCCTTATTTTCTTAATCTGTAAAATAAGAATTATAATAATAGATTTAAAATATTCACAATATTTCTGAGATGATTAGAAATATTGTCTTAAGCCCTGGCTGGTGTGGCTCAGTGGATTGAGCACCAGCCTGTGAATCAAAGGGTTGCTGATTCAATTCCCAGTCAGGGGACATGCCTGAATTGCAGACCAGGTCCCCAGTAGGGGGCGTGAGAGACAACCACACATTGATATTTTACTCCTTCTCTATCTCCTTCCCTTCCCCTCTCTTTAAAAATAAATATACACAATTTAAAACAAAGAAAAGGGTCTTAAAATCTTTATCATCTCATACATTTTACAACAACAAAATAGTGTTATTAGTGAAAATTAATTCCACTAACAAATAATTTTAATACTTGAATTTATTTATTATTCAAAAATCACCTAGAATGTTATTAAAAATACCCAATCTCACACTCTATCTCAGGAATATTGACTCAGAATTGCTCTTTCTTTTTTCTTGAGAACTAAGATATGAAATTTTACCTTTATCACAGGAAAGAATAGATCCATTATGCAAGTCAATTATTGAGCACTTGAATATCAGGCGATGGGATAGACACGGAGATAGTCAAGGATAAGGGACACTCAATCACCTCCCTCTCAGGGAGCCAGTCACCAGGGTGGGGTGAGCAGTGTGTTCACAAGGTAGTGCAGATTCAGATTTGGGGCCATTAGCTAGAGACACAGGGCAGAGGGAGGCCGGCCGCCTGTGTGGAGCCTATAAACCTTTGAGCATTTTTAGCAACACTGCTGAGCAATTCAGACATGTTAAAGTTTGGAAAATACTAGTTCAAAAAAAATGTTTGAAATTGACAAACATGTTGGGAAATATTCTTATGCAGTTTTTGTGATACAAACTTGTCCTTTTTTAAGATAACAAATGTTTATACTTATAACTATATGAATACTTTTTGGCCTTTTGACAAATAAAAAGTTTCCCTTCGTTATCAGAGCTTAAAAGCACAAGATACTTTCTGTCCTGTTTCAGTGATGCTATAGACTGAGTGGTAAAGAGGGACTAATTTTTCAAGGTAGCGTTTCTTGTTACCAACACTCAAAGACTATTCTCAAAGGAAGTGAGTTGGATTAAACGTATTTGTGAGATTTTCCCCCCTCTCAGATTCTTATTTTTAGTTCCTCCGATAACTAGTTTGCTCAAGGATTATTATATTTAGTTGTCTGTCTTCCTCTTCGAATCCTGATTTTTTTCTCAGACACTTGCAGTTTGCAGTCTCAGTAATGAGGAGAAGGAAAAAGCTTCCACAGGCCTGAGTCAGTAAATTAGAAAAGTTCCAAAGAACAAAACATTGATGCTGATGCAGACATGCTGTTGTTTTTTTCCCTGATGGCAAAAAGTCCTTTAAAGCTTTTTATTATCCAACTGCACTTTGGTCCCTCAGGTTCAGGTACACAAGTAAGGAGACAGATGCTTCTTTGCTAATGGTGTTGGGTTCCAGGTATTTTCTCAGAATGCTTAGAAGGCAGAGTGACAATTTTGTGTAGATTAATGGACCCATGAAAAACATTTAAATCTATTCTTATAGAAACATCTGTCACAAAATATTATTTTAAAGGTAGCGGTTGATCAAGGGAACAGGGTTTTGCCTAACTGTGGCACAAATCAAACAGCATAATTATCTCATTCATTTAGCAGATACTTATTGAACATGTCCTTTGCACTGGTCATGAGGCTTCACACTGGACACATTATACTGAACAAAATAGATTGGGCTAGTTACCTTGTGAAATATCAACGGAAAACAAATACAATGATTGCTAAGTGATCTTACTGTTTCTCATAACCATATAATGAGAAAATGTAACAGAAAAATCTTATTATATAAATTGTTAGGGAAATATTTTTCTAAACAAATGAC
The DNA here is from genome assembly GCA_004026765.1 of Micronycteris hirsuta. NCBI lineage: Eukaryota > Metazoa > Chordata > Mammalia > Chiroptera > Phyllostomidae > Micronycteris > Micronycteris hirsuta. The sequence continues at coordinate 11,059 of PVJI01009862.1, read as the reverse complement.
ATTGCAAATTAAGACCTTCAAATTAAAGAGTAGTCATTCTTGTAAACAGAGGGTAGAGAAGGCTGTCAGCAGTGGGTATGGTGTGGGGTGGGCAAAAGTAGGTTGACAGTTGTGAGTATGCAAAATACAGTTTTTTCTTGTATTATTATTTATTAACTGTTGTATTATTTTTCCATACTAGCAACTGTCACCCTGCTTTTGCCTACCCCTATACATGGAAAAACTGAATCTGGAGGTTGATAAAAAGACTTCAGCAGTAATAGAAAGAAAATTAGAAGAAAAATATACACAAAGATTTGCTTATGAAATTAGAAGAACAATTTATTACCATGAATGTCAGCACTGCACACTGGAAGAATGAACAAAAATGGAAATAAATCAAGATATGTTCATGTGAACTGTGCTTCTAAAACAACCACAAAAAAGTAGTGTAGGAATTAGAGAAAAATAGTTTCCTCTGCAGGAGTTCATCAAAGAATTATAATAAAAGAACTATAGTTTACTTGATGTTGAATGCCAACTATTTCCTGATAACCATATTAACATATAACTATATTTTTCATTTTAATTCAAGTATATTATTTTATTCACTAATTTTTATATAAAAGAAAATTAAAATAAATTATGCACTACCTTTTTAATTGAACAGTCCTTTCTTGAATTGATTAAAAAACAGTAACAATAAGCTATATTTAGCCCTGGCTGGTGTAGCTCAGTGGATTGAGTGCAGGCTGGGAACCGGTTTGATTCCCAGTCAGGGCACATGCCTGGGTTGCAGGCCAGGTCCCCAGTGAGGGCCATGTGAGAGGCAACCATACATTGCTGTTTCTCTCCCTCTCTTTCTTCCTCCCTTCTCCTCTCTCTAAAAAAAAAATAAATAAATAAAATCTTAAAAAAAAAGCTATATTTATAGGAATAGCAGGAATTATGAATGCCTTCTAGAACTTCAATTACATATTAAACATATATCTACTTACTTTCCCATGTTATATTAGATGTTAAAAGAGTAAAATTATTTTCTATCCTGAAATTATAATATTTAATTCAGTGATTTCAATTCTCTTTTACTATGCATTGGATAGAATTCCATTTCTTGGCTAGCTGTCTCAGTCTGATAACTAAGCAGAGCAGATTCCAGCAATGACCAATAGAGCAATAGCATCTAAAACTCCACTATTTAGAACATAGAGTAATGTATACATGTATATTTACACCTAATCCTATGCATGTTTATGTCCATATCATATTCTTTAGTTATATCCCCTGTATTTTTATATATGTCTTTCCAGAATTTTTAATGCGTAGATTTCAAGATTATTTATACATGTAAACAAATATCTTTTTATCAAAATATAACTATAAATTTTATATTTTGAATGTAACAAATTATTTTGAATATGTGCAATATAGAAGATATAACATATAATTGTACTGGTGAAGCATAGTTTAAGTATACTCATTAACTTCTTCTTAATTTTTTTACCTTTCCAATTAGTTCTGACATGAATATCCTCTTCACAACAATAAGAAATGATATGAGAATATTTAAATAAGATAAATACCTAATGTGAAATTGCTGAATCAAAGATATTGATATATTTATTTGGGCTAGATATGACCACATAACACTTAAAAGGGTTAGATTTTTCCTTCTGAAGCTAAAAGAACAGTCATTTTTTTATATTCTGGGAATAATGAATATTACCAAGATTTAAAATCAAAATGAGTTTTTATTAAATCAAGTAATCTATATATGATCATAATTTATATTGCTTTGCTTATAAGTTTAAATAATACTACAAAGAGCTTTTACTCATTATTCTGGAATTTCAGAATGTCACTTCTTTATGTTTTAATCCATATTAAACTATCTTTTCAGTCTATGGTATGTTAAGGAGTCTGAATGAAATTTATGGACTAATAATATTTAAGAAATGTAATCATGAATAGTAACAATTATCCAAAGATTTGTTGTAATAAAATTAAATTTAGAATTACTATTTTAATTATATTTTTCAATGAAATTACAGAAAAATATTAATGGACAACTTTATTTCACTTTAGATTAGGAGTAAATGATGATGATGATGATATTAAACAGCCCCTTGAGAAGATCTCAGTTTGATGCCAAATTAATCCCTGTAGGAAATACAAATGGTAAGACTCTGTCCCTTAATTTCCCTTTGCTTTAGAGAATTATTCTCAGGAAAATATCTCCTAGAGCAAATCCAAAAGTTTTAAAATGTCTCTGAAAGATAAATAGGAAGGTGATAAAAAATACACATATAAAAAAGGTAGCATATAAGAATAAAAAAAAAATATATATATATATATATAACATTAAAGTGGTAACCTATTAAATCAATTTATATTATAAGGAGAAATGTTTATTTAAAATTATCAATTAAACATATATATTAGCATTCTTCTATTTATTTTTTTAAATTTATTAAGCACATATTCATATATATGGCATTAGGCTTGGTGTAGTGATTTATATCACGATGTAGAAACTATAGTCTTAGGTCTCAAAAACATGCAATTTACTTTTAAAAATTCTATATCAATGTTTATATATTTAAATGTCTATACGTCTATATTTATATATCTAATTTAGGGCCATATTTTATAAGCGGTATATGAAGTTTACAAATTCAGTGTTTTGCAAGAAGGAAACTGACAGCTATTATTAGTAGAATAAATAGGGAGGTTTTCATGCAGTTAATTCTTTAAGATACTTTGTCAGCAAAAGAAAATAGCAAACAAAATATAACCAGAGAAATTGAAATTAAGAACAATCTAACAATAACCAGAGGGGAGGGTGGAGGAGACAACAGGGTGAAGGCTTTTCAGGAACTACTATAAAGGACACATGGACAAAACCAAGGGGGAGGGTGGAAGCAAGGGAGGGAAGTGGGGATGGCTGGGGTCAGGGGGAGTACTGAGGGGAAAATACAGACAACTCTGATTGAACAATAAAATAATTTTTTAAAAAAGGAATAAGACCAAAGGAAAATTTAAAAAAGACAGTGACTTTGTATTTTTAACGTGGATGGATCTGTATTCTAAACCTAGAGAAAGGCATGGATGAAGACTGTAACAACAGTGATATGTCCTTGTATTTTTATTGTTGATGAAATTGACTGTGAAACTTTGAAGATAATAGACACACGATCACATAAATAAAACAAGAAGTGAGAATTTAACTTTGTTATACAGAAATGCATTGCAAATAGTAGAAGGAGGTGAAGGTACATGTATCATTTGCAGTGCTTTTTTACATATCAAGAGAAACTCAGATTGTTGAAAATTAATCAGTGTGACTTTAAGAAGTAAACTGGAGGAGGAGAAATTACCCATCACACACACACAAAAAAGAACAAGAGAACAAAGACCATCATGAACACAGTCTACAGAAATCTTTATTTTTAATTTAGGTATGATCAACATCATATATTAATTTCAGATGTACAAATGGTTAGGTATTCATATATATTACAAAACGATCATCACAATAAATCTAATTAATATCCACCATATTGTTACCTGATGTTTTCTTGAGACTCCTATAGCAATTGTAATTTATAAATGACCATTTACATTTGATGTATATTTTTTCTCATAAATTTTCTATATGCCCATCCGGGTGCACTAGTCTTTTTCAGAATCTATGAACATTTTGAGGTTAGAATAGTGCAAAATACTTTTTATAGATCCCTTATTGTTGTTATCACAATGCTGAAGATGTATCATGGGTTCCAACATTTAATATGAAATTGGGATAACTTACCTTATGGTTCATTTATATTTTGAAAAGTAACATTAACCACAGTTGTGTAAAGTTGATGCTTGATGGTTGATTTCATAACACATATTCTTTCTTCACATTAAGAATCATCAAAAGAAATTTTAAATCTAAAATATCTTCTCTTTGACATTTTATAAATGTAAGTACAACAGTGAAAATGGAAAAAGAGAGAGATGTATTTTGACATTTCTATTAAAGAAGTAGCCTTTAAAAAGGTGTTGTGCTTAAGTCTGTAAAATTTTCTCCTCGTGTATTATAATTCAGAATTTCTTAGTCCTCTTCCATGTTATGCTATTATGGATATATGTAAAATTTTAAATTTACTGTTATTTATAAATTTATACCAAAGTTACAGATAATATTCTTAACAGGGAGTATATTAAAAATTAAAAATTAATGATATATCTTCCAAAGACTTTTATTTCTTGAAATGGCTTATACTTATTTACATAAGTCACTTCAATAATATAAATTTCCATGTACATTTATATGGTTTTATGACATGTAGCTTTTAAAATATATAATATTAAACAGAAAAGTGTGGAGAATGTTGAACCTTGTAGGAAATGGAATTGTATACTACAATAATGTCCAAAAATAATTTTGAGATCATCTCATATGGTGGTTATTAAGGAATCTATTATAATTATTTCAAATTATCTTATACCTTTACTAAAAATGACTTAGAAATTGTATTTTCCTTTAAATGTCACATAAAACATAGACTGTAGTCAATTGACTCTTAGGTTTTCAAACTGGACTCTTAGGTTCAACATTTATAGATTTTGTTTCCCTTTTATTTTCAGTGATATTATACACCCTATTTGAATGTTCTTGAGGGTTGCTATGAAAAATATCTGTTTTGAAAAAAAAAGAAAAATATCTATTTTGTACAAAAGAAAACATTAAAATTAATGTAGGCAACAAATATTTTAAAAATTATTTAATGATCAGTTTCAGTCTTTCATCTCCTTTCCTGAGAGACAGTTGGAACTCACTGCAGACTTGTGAAGCATGATGTAAAGAGCTCTTGATTTAGATTCAGACGGCTAAGAATTAAAGCCCAAATCCAACATACAGACTGTTATCCTGGGCAATTTATTGGTTTCAGCTTTCTCTTTGTGTTTCAGCTCTTCCTTCCATAAAATAAGGATAGGGGTAGTAGCTACACTGTGGATATGATTAGATAATTTTTATGACATAGTAATTACTAAACAATTACTTATTATTGTATTTATTGAGATTTTAAAATATTCAATATGCTCTAATATATGATCAAATAAGAAGTTATCATTAATAACTTAAAGTCTAAGAGAACATTCTTGTGAACTAATATTCTCAGAACTAAATTTCTCAGTGTCTGAAAATGTGAAATGCTGATAAAAGTGCTCACTTAAAAAACACATGGCATTTGAGGATTTATGAAAGCACACATATACGCAAAATGTAGTCTGGTCTGAAATAGATGACACTATACTTCCTGTTAGAAATAAGAGTATGTGATAATTGCATTTAATATAGTTTACTACAGTGTAGTCAACACAGGCCATCTGTCCACACAGCTGCCTGTTCATGGTTTCAGCAAAGCAAATGAGTATGTGTGTTTTAAGGGGAAGTAAAATTGAAAAAAGCAATATAGTCCACATTAAATTTGTGATACACAACTATATTAATTTTTTTTTAATTTATACTAGAGTAAATATGCTATATACTAGATATTCTCCTGGGCTATGAAGTAACTTTGCTAAGAGTATATCTTGATAAAGAGCTGATTGAGAAATAACATTGAAGGTTTTCATTGACTAAAGACAAACATGAGCATACGCATGCACACAACCCAAACCTCCTTGCTTAATATGTAAGTAGAAACATGTATTTGAACTGAGTGGAGGAGAGAGAAACAGGGAGAGAGGGGCCAGCGGAAAATGACACAACACAACGGGACCTAGAAATTATGTTTGGGAAATGAGTTGGGCACTATTAAAAATAAGAATGTTAAATATGCAATTGGTTATTAAAAGTTCAATAAAGTCCACTAGTCACACAAAAAATTATCATGAACATCATGCTTTTTGTTTGGTAAAGATCAAGGACAATGCTGTGCTGCTGGCTGAGTTTAAGGAAGGTTCAAAGGAGAGGCACAGTGTGGGACAGAGTCAGACCTTCTAAACCAAACAAACTTGGGGGAAGAAGAAAAATCACATCAAAGTTATTCCCTCCAAGTTTACATATATCCACAGATAAGGATGCTACTTTCCCCAAGCAGACGAAAGTTAGTTATTTTATCTGAATTTAATATAATTAATTTTACTATAATTGATATAGGCTTATTTTAAGGGGGAAGCAGCTTTACCAGGTAATTCTGTTGCCTGCTGAGTTCATTAGTTTCAATCAATATTTATTGAGTGCTTTTCTCTGCCAGATGATTTTTAAATTATTGCATATTATTATGGTGAATAAAGAAAACAGAAATCCTTGCCTGTATGATGACTACATTGTAGTGGAGACAAGAAATAGTCAGAAAACAATGAATCAATAAAATATATAGTATGTAAGTGGATGATAAATGCTATGAGGTAAATAAAGCTGGCGAGAGAGAATTAGGGAGAGGACACAATTTTTATTTGAGCAAAGACCTTAAGACGGTGAAGGCATCAATCACACAGAGATGTGTGTGAGGAGCCACAGATATAGGACCGCATATAGGTTCTGAGGCTCAGTTCAACCTGATGTTCAAGAAAGGAAAGTTCCGGGATCACAAATTCTGATAGGGCCTTGACACCAATTTCCCTTAATGGAAATATCACCAAATTGGTAAGTACTAGCTCACCTAATCAATGTAAATTTATTTCATAAATAGAAATATTAAATAAGATTTCAGTTTGTTGTAGGCTGTAACCCCTAAATTATGTAAGGCCATATCATATTTTGGATTGTAATTTGCATGGTACTCTTTTTATTCTTACTCCATTAGCAAAGTAATTAAGTACGATTTTGCATCTCTGTGTTACTTGACTTCATGGTTAAGAGGATGAGCCTTTATTCTGATTTTCCTTTATCTGAATAAAACTGAAAAAGTGTTGGAAGTACCAGGGAAACGAAACAGGAGATATTTTGTAAAATATTCATGCATTCATTTATTCATTTCAACATATTTATTGAGCAGCTGCTGTATGCCAGCGTGTCCTGAGCACGAGAATTGTGGGACTCTAAACAGACGTGATTTTGTCTTTAAGAAGGTTTCATTCTGGTAGGAAATTCATGCAAATTTGCTTGGCATTGTTATGCAAAAAATGCCAAGCAAATTTGAAAGAATGTTCTATGGAAGCAGGTAGTGGCAGGGATTTTTCTTGTCTTGAGATCAAGAAAGGCCTCACAAAATAATAAGTTATTAAAATTGCTGATGGGATAAAAAGTAATATTTGGTCAAAGAGAGAGAAAGATAAAAAATACCAAATGATTTTGATAATGACAATATCTCAAGTTCTTAAAATTGACCACAAGATTGGGAAAAGTGGGTAGGATATAATTTGTAACTCCGATAAGTTCAGTTTGGACACAGTGGTAAAATGAAAGTTTAATTAGAGTCTGCTTATAAGAGAATAGAAGAGAGGAAGTAGAATCCTAAACAAAGCCTTAAACCTAGACCTGTTGATGACCCCTTTGAGGTATTTTGACATGGATGGTGATGACAAATGAGGTAGAAAGTAAAGGTGGCATTAGAAGTCATTCTGTTTTTCAAGATTTGAGTTCTATTGCACTTTTCTTTGTTAATAAAATTTAAAAAAATTGATGATGCAACATAAAATTGATATCAATGATTTAGTGAATGTCCTTACAAAAATAGGAGAGCACAGGACTTAATAGAGTTAAGAGTTGGCCATAGATAATGGCAAAAATTGTTAATCCAGAAGGCAAGGTATATGTTTCCAATGCAAGTACATTAATATATGTTGAATGATAGAGAATTTTTCTTCTCATGTCTTCAGCTTTCTTAATGGAAAATAAAAGGCAGGGTTATCTGCTAACAGTGGCAATTGGAGATGGGGCTTGGAATTTAAAGAGAGAGGATACGTGAAATAGCTGCTGATCTGAATGGCCTCCTTGTGGGTAATGGTGGTGAATTTAAGTTAAAGTCTTCAGGAAGCCATGTTTGGAGATTGGGTTGCAGGTGGGATATTTGTGATGTCTGAACTAAACTAATGGAGTTTCATTCATGAATATGTTGAAAGGAGAGAGCTGCAGAAAGTTGAAGGTGTATAAGGGAGAAGTTAAATGGCCTCAGACTCTAACCTCTGTGAAGGAGGTGTAGAGGCACTAGGGGTCTTGCCATCGCACATATAGTTGGGTTGATGGATGCGAATTCTGTAGTGTGTGAGAATTATTGGAGATGGGCTGTCCAAAGAAGTGAGCTGGGAAGATGGTAGTGGTGTTCAGAGAATAGAGTGTAGATACTGAAATTAAAATGGTAGAGCTATTGGTACTGATGATGGGTGGGTAAGACCAAGGGGTTAGGTAATGGTCTTTAAAGGACAAGAGGTGAAGGACTTGTGAAGCTGGGATAACAGGTGCATTATCTACCTGAATTTTCAAATCCTTACGAGTTATAATAGCGTTCGTGTTATAGAAAGTTTACATATGCCAGGCACAATACACATCCAATGCCATGTCTGTGGGCCAAATTTATAACACACTTAAAATTCGAGGATAGTTTCAGATCATTATGTTTCTAATAATGCTAAAAATTAAGTTTGCCATAAGTCATTTCAGAGACCCGTGTCTCAGTGGGTATGACATAGTCTTACCTCTCAAACGTGAACACCAGTGTTTCTTGGTGAATGTTCAGGAAATCATTTGATTAGAATGTCCCTCCATGTGGAGGGCAGAATATTGATATGCACTTCAAATTTATTAAATTCTTCCATTCTGACTCTTTGTCCTATCCAGGCAGAGTTCAGCATTCATCGGAAGTGTGCTAAATCTTATCACTGGTAGAACAGGCAAGAGGGCTCAGCGGCGTATTCTCTACAGTCAAAAAGTGGTCCTGTGACACCAGTCAGCAGATAGACAGTGGCCTTCAGGATGCCACAGTGTCTTCCAGGGGACATCAGTAGTTTTCCAATTATTTTCAAATGTTCATTTTATAAGAGCTATGCTAATCTATAAAATTTGCATCACTGAAGAAATGTAGCATTTAAGATAACTTGTCTCACCCTGAATATCCAGTGTGTTTATACCTTTCTAGTAAAAAATAATTTTATGCCAGGATTGATATGTGTAAGTGAGAAATGCACTGTTAAGGAATTCTCTTATTCACGTAATGTGTGGTATTATCAAATTGTAAAGAAATGGGCTTCACATCTATTTCCTAATGAGTCTTGGCGTAAAATTAAACTAATCAGAGTTTCTGCATATTACCTATCCATTATGTCTTAAGGGCTATTCCCCCATTGGTCATCTAGGTACTGGAGTAAATAAAGCAAAGAATCAATGAAAACCAGGAGATTTTTTGCACATAATTGTTGTGACCACTCTTGGATGGCTTTTCTGCAACAAAATTGTTCTGATAGGACCAATAAATTTACATCTTCAAAGTTAGCAGTGATATTAAATAAAAGTGGGACATGAGATAATTTCTGTTACAAAAGCAGTTAGTGATTAATGTAACCCTAACATGAAATGAACTCTCCTATTAAATTCACAATATCTTCTTTTACCAGAAATGAGTTTTCCAAGTGTGTAAGTGTGGATGTTTTGTTGCTCTAAATATTTCCTTTTTTATTAAAAGCTGTTAAAAATACCATATATATCAATAATTTTGCATGTAAGTGAGTAAACCTGCACATACATAGCATATGCATACTACTGAAAATGGAACTGAGAGATTGAAGGGTATGAATTTCCATATTAATAATGTTGACACAAGCTCTGCTGATAGTTTGTGTCAATTTGTATTCCTACTAATAATGTGTGACAATACTGAGCTTCACACAAATGAACAGAGAGACAAATGAACAGTTACACATATGTGTTTTATTATGATAGAGGTCACATATTTTTAATATTTTCATTTTCTTTGTGTTCTCTACATGTTCCTGATTTTTCCCATTTTTTTCTTGTTAATATATTCCTCATTTATTAAAGTGATATGTTTTTGCAGGATTTATTTTTCTTTTATTTATTGCAAATGAGCTTTCCCCATTTTGTTGATAAATATGCTTAGAGAAACAAAATTCTTTGTTAATAGTTAAAAACATACATAAAATGTACTCAGCTTTTATTTTCATTTTTTTTTAGATTTTATTTATTTATTTTTTTTTTAGAGAGTGGGGAAAGGAGGGAGATGGAGAGGGAGAGAACATCAATGTGTGGTTGCCTCTCACATGGCCCTCATGGGGACCTGGCCTGCAACCCAGGCATGTGCCCTGACGGGGAATCGAACTGGGACCCTTTGGTTCCAAGCCCGCGCTCAATCCACTGAGCTACACCAGCCAGGGCAGCTTTCATATTCATTTTGACTGCCAAATTTTAAATCATGCTGATAAAAGCCTTCTTTCTCTAATTTAATGTTATATTTTAAAATTCTCATATTTCTTTTTCTGGTACTGGTGCAGTAAGCTTTTTTTTTTTTTTTTTTAACAATTTGTAATCCTTGGTTCCACTTGTATTTTATCTTGGTATAATGGAAATACTAAATTATTTTATTTTAAATGACTAACAATTATTAGACAATATTTTATAGCCCTGGATGATGTGACTCAGTGGATTGAGTGCTGGTATGAGAACCAAAGGATCGCTGGATCGATTCCTAGTCAGGGCACATGCCTGGGTTGTGTGCCAGGTCCCCTGTAGGGGGGGCACACAAGAGACAACCGTACATTGATGTTTCTCTTCCTATCTTTCTCTCTTACACTCTCTCTAAAAATAAATAAATAGAAATACTTTAAAAAGAGAAAATATTTTATAATTTATCATTTCCTAATACTATTTTATTAGTTAACAAAGGTTCTATTATAATTCATTTATGTCGTGGGGTAGATCAGACCTGCCGTAACCCGGGGTTGACCGTAACCAATGCGTGTATAAATCTCACACTAAGACACGCGGGGGGAAGAAATCCGGCGGCCACGGGTCTCCTCCACCATCGCCCATCTTGGGGAGAAAGACCTCGTGGGTTGCCCAGCCGGGGGTTTTATTAGAGGCATTAAGACACATTTACATTGGATTGATTATTCATGGGATTAAGCAGAA